>JANLIY010000033.1:0-285083 GCA_029490685.1 Schizonepeta tenuifolia
TCAACAAGTGAGGTGAATGGAGATTGGGTTTTGGATTCAGGATGTAGTTTTCACATGACTCCAATTAGGGAATGGTTCTCTGAAATCAAACTCATTAATGGAGGGACAGTCCTACTTGGTAATGATCATACATGCAAAGTCAGAGGGATTGGAAGTATTAAGATCAAGATGTATGATGGTAAAATAAGGAAGTTGACAGAAGTGAGATATGTACCAGACTTGAGAAGAAATCTCATATCTCTTGGAGTTTTTGATTCAAATGGTTACAAGTTTGAATCACAGAAAGGGAAGATGCAGATTTCAAAGGATGGAGCAGTGTTGATGAAGGGAGTAAGAAGCAATGATTTGTATTTTCTCCTGGGAAATACTGTCACAGGGCAGTCTCATATAGTTACTCATAGAGACAACTCTTACCTATGGCATTCAAGGTTGGGTCACCTGGGAAATAGAGGTCTTGATGTGCTTTCAAAAGGTGGTTTACTAGCTGGGAATCATGTAACTCGAGTACAGCTATGTGAACATTGCATTGCAGGCAAGACAAGGAGATTAAAATTTCCAACTGGTGTTCATGTTTCTACAGAGAAGCTAGAATACATACATTCAGATTTATGGGGACCATCACAACACTACACAAAAGGTGGTGGAAGGTACTTCATATCACTGATTGATGATTACAGTAGAAAAGTCTGGGTATACATTCTCAAAACAAAGTCAGAAGTATTCTCAAAGTTCAGAGATTGGGTTGCTGAAGTAGAAAATAAAAGTGGTAAGAAGGTGCAGCATTTAAGGACAGATAATGGGCTTGAGTTCATATCACAGGAGTTCATTTCTTTTTGCAAAGACAAAGGGATTACCAGGCATCTCACAGTTCCTGGTACTCCACAGCAGAATGGAGTAGCAGAAAGAATGAATCAAACCTTGCTTGAAAGAGTGAGATGTGTGCTCAGTGACTCAGGCCTACACAAGTCATTCTGGGGTGAGATTGTTAGCTCTGTGGCCTACCTTATCAACCGAAGTCCATGCTCAGCTATCAATTTCAAAACTCCACAAGAGCAGTGGACTGGTGTGCCTGCAGATTACAGTCATCTGAAGGTTTTGGGATGTCTGGCTTATGCACATGTCAGACAAGATAAGCTAGATCCAAGGGCTATCAAATGTGTGTTTGTTGGGTATCCTACTGGAGTTAAGGGATACAAACTCTGGTGTATTGACACTCAGAAGTTTATGGTGAGTAGGGATGTGATATTTGATGAGTCAAAGTTCCCTATGAAGGAAATCAGTATGGAGAAAGGTAAGGAAGTGGTGCAACAGACTTCAGATGCTGTGGTTGTGGAATCCAGAGTTGATGGAGCTTCATCATCTCAACCACAACATGAAAGTGATGAGTCAGATGAAGAAAGAGAACAACCTAGCTACAGCAGTTATCAACTTGCAAGGGACAGAAGTAGAAGAGAAATCAGACCTCCAGTGAGATATAGACAGGAAGATTGGGTTTCATTTGCACTCTTTACAGCCCTTGAAGTGGAATCCTATGAGCCTAGGAACTATCAAGAAGCCATTACCTGTGATGAAAGAGATAAATGGATGGTAGCCATGGAAGAGGAATTGCTATCTCTTAGTAAGAACAATACATGGAAGATAGTTACTAAGCCTCATTCTCAGAAGTTGGTTGGTTGTAAGTGGATTTTTAAGAAGAAGCCTGAGTCAACTAAGGAAGGAGGAATAAGGTATAAGGCCAGGCTTGTAGCTAAAGGGTTTTCTCAGAAGGAGGGCATCGATTACAATGAAATTTTTTCTCCAGTGGTCAAGCACTGCTCTATAAGGATTTTGTTGGCATTAGTTGCTCAATTCAATCTGGAGTTGCATCAAATGGACGTTACAACAGCCTTCTTACATGGAAAGCTGATTGAAGACATCTACATGAAGCTGCCAGATGGTGTCTCGGTTGAAGGAGGTGATAGTAAGGCATGCAAACTCCAAAGATCACTCTATGGTCTCAAACAGTCACCCAGACAATGGTATTTGCGTTTTGATGAGTTCATTCTGTCACAAGGTTTCACAAGAAGCTTACATGATAGCTGTGTTTACATCAAAAAGGAAGGAAGCTCATTCACATATCTCTTACTGTATGTGGATGATATGCTAATAGCATGTGAAACTATGACTGGGATTAATAAGGTGAAGCAGATTCTCAAGAAGGAGTTTGAGATGAAGGACTTGGGTGAGGCTAGAGTTATTCTTGGAATGCAAATTAACAGGGAAAGAGAAGATGGTTCAGTTACTCTATCACAATCAACTTATCTTGATAAAGTTTTGTGCAGATATAACATGAATCAATGCAAGTCAGTTTCAACACCCATCAAGACTGGTTTGAAGTTATCAATACATCAAGGAGCTAAGACAGAAGAAGAGATGAAGGGAATGGCAGTGATTCCATATGCGAGCAGTGTGGGATCTTTGATGTATGCAATGGTCTGTTGCAGACCAGATTTGACCTATGTGATGAGTGTGTTGAGCAGGTTTATGTGCAATCCTGGAAAGATACACTGGGAGGCTGTAAAGTGGGCAATGAGATACTTGAAAGGATCTGTTGCAAAGTGTTTGGAGTTCAAGCAGTCTACCTCAGATGGTGATTTTCTTGTTGGATATGTTGATGCAGATTACGCAGCCAACATTGATACAAGGAAGAGTCTAACTGGGTATGTGTTCACTCTGTTTGGAACAGCAGTTAGTTGGAAGGCAACACATCAATCTGTGGTAGCCCTTTCTACCACAGAAGCAGAATATGTAGCCTTGACAGAGGCTGTGAAGGAAGGGATTTGGTTGCAAGGTATTTTGTCAGAGTTTGGAGTAGTGCAGGATAAGGTAACTAACTGTGTTTTGTGACAATCAATCTGCTATTCACTTGTCCAAACATCAGGGGTACCACGAACGCACGAAACATATTGATGTTAAGCTTTACTTTGTTAGAGATTTAACTGAGAAAGGAAGTATTGTGGTGAGCAAAATTGACACTGCAGTCAATCCAGCTGATGCATTCACCAAAGCTTTGCCGGCTCCTAAGTTTGAGCTTAGTCTTGGTTCTATTCGGATGGTATAACTAAGTTCTGTGGAAGTAGCAGCTCAAAGTGGAGCTGCTAGGATGTGAAGCTCGAAGTGGAGCTTACACATCAGTTGAAGTAAGTCAGTAAGTATGGCTGTGGAGTGATTCATAGCTAAAGTGGAGGTTTGTGAAGCTGAAGCTTAAGTGTAGCTTCTGAATCACTTATCTCAAGTCTCAGAAATCGTTTGGCCAAGTGCATGGGTGCATGAAGGAGAAGTGCAGCTGATTACTTGTTGATTAAGTTGCCACGTCAGCAACATATTTACCTGTTTTGGAGTTTACCCGAGCCTGCAGCAAAGGGTGAATCCATGCAGTTAATTAGGAGCTGATTTCAGTTAGAGATGCGGCTCATCTTTGCCACGTGGCTAAGCGGTTATTACGGTGATTGGTAGAGAAGGAATATAGGAGAATTATTCAGCAGAGAGAGAATTAATTCATATTCCCTTCTTCTTGTTCAGTGAGATTGCAGAGAAAATCGAGAGAAGTTTTTCAGTGAGTTGTGGGTGAAGATTTGATCACATCGATCAAGATCTTGAATTGTAAATGAGTGAGTGATTTGTAAGATTGTTCAGTAATAATATAGCTCAATTTCTCTGTCGTGGATGTAGATCTTTCACGAGATCGAACCACGTAAATCCGATTGCATTGTGTGTGTGTGTTCTTCAATTTTTTTTTTTTCAATCTGTTGCTGTGTTGTTATTGATCGCGGTTTCAGCTCGATTTTTCTTGACAATTTTTAGAAAAATCCAATAAAATTATATGTTCATCTACACACTTACTACATCTCATTTATCATATTACATCATCCAAATCATAACAATTACTACATCAAATCCCTACTTCTTTCTCTCTTACATTTTGGTTTCTATTTTTAGAAAATTCTCAATTAATTCCCACATCAATCTATCAATACATAGAACATAAATCCACAAACCAATCATCTAAAAATCGAACTTAACTTCATCTACAAATTTCCTTCAAAATTTTCGGTATTATCAATATATTAAGGGAGATGATTTTTATTGAATTCTAACCATAGAAATCCAATCTTAGGCATGAAATAACATGTATTATACTTAGAACATCATGCTATAATCCTCATGAAATTTTCGGTCATGGCATAATTTAAAGAAATGGAATTTTGTTCGGTTCAAACTATAGAGGTTCAAACTATAGAGGAAGCTCTTACCTTGACGATTATGTGATCGGATTTAAGATCGATCGGTAGATGAACAACTTGTGGAGCTTGAGAGCTTGAAGGATGAACAATAATGGTAGAATGAAAAACAAAAGAGAGAGAGAAGAGAGAGAGGAGAGGTGGCGGTATTGGGTGGGAGAGAAAGAGAGAAATGAGGTGATGAGGTGTTAGATAATATTTCATAAAGTGAATAATATCTAACAAGGATGACTCACTACCCTAAGGTGGCGGTTTAGGCTTGATATTTTAGTCGAAATATCGCGTTTTACGGGTCTAATACGACGTTTATAAATCGAGAAATTATTTTCTTAGACGGCTACGTTTTTGACGAAATCTAATTCGACCATTAGATTGGAAATAAATCACTTACTCGGAAAGCATAATTCGTTTTTCAAAATCCGATAAAAACTCGGGACTTCACAGTCCAAATTTCGTCCGGAAAAATAAATAAAACTGATTTTTACTAACTTACTCGTATCGCAAAATAAGTGAATGTAAAGTTTGACGATTTTTCGATCTGAGTCTTCAATATAAGGACCAAATGCCTCTATTTATACAATTACAGAGCTATGGTTTTAAGTTTAATAACTTGGTCAACACTCATAAAGTATATATCTATAAGATCTATAACATATTTATAACATATATATTCATCTTAAATTCAATTTTACCACATAATAAACTAAAATTAAGTCACATTCTTAACTACCGTCATTATTGAAATTAAACACACCGAGAAAAGTCATTCAACTCACTTGGATAATCAAGGTAAATCTAGTTGCAATTTTTTTTTGGGGGGGTGTGTGTGGGGTGGGGAGGTCAATTGTCTAAAGTCTTTGATATAGAAACAGAGAAATATGAGTAAGTTCTCTGTATCTTTCAGTCTCTGGCTGCACTTAAGTTAATAGGAATAAGACAAAAACTTGAGTGCAAGAGTTCCACCGTAGAACACCCGCCCATTTGACCTGATCCGCCCCGGCCCAACCCGTTTGACCTGGGTTTGACCCGATCAACCCCCCCCCCCCCCCCCCCCCGACCATTTCTTTTTTCAGTTTTTTTTTTTTTACGAGAGCGAGCCGTAAAAGTCCAAAATATTATCCGCCGATTATCCTTATTTTAGTAATCAGAGCGAAGGCGAACCCGTAAAATGCGGCTCCGCCGAAAAAAAAATCTGAAAAAAAAAATAATACTGTAGTGCATGAGACCCACGCGCGGCGCGTGAATCTCACGCGCGGGGCAGGTCGGGCGCGTGGCGGTTCATGGGCGAGGTGGGTTATCTGCAAATGGTGCATAAGTATGCACCCAAGTCCTTCTCTAGGAATAATATACTACTCCCTCTGTCCCTATTTTAATGCCCTCTTTACTCTTCAAAAACTGTCCCTAATTTAAAGCCCTACTCTACTTTTTGGACAATACTACCCTCCCTTCTTTTTCTTATTTACTATCCCTTATCATTAAAGGGCCCCACCCAAATGTCATTAGCATACATTTTCTCTCACTTACTTCACCTTTTTCCCTAATGCAATAATTAACAAAAGTAATCCAACATCATTAACACTACCTTTTTCTCCCACCCATTTCAACTTTATCAGTTTTCTTAGTTTCCGTGCCAACACCTGAGTAGGGCACTAAACTAGGGACGGAGGGAGTACTATACAAATACAAGTTTTCAGAAAATTTAATCCTAAATTTGACCTATATATTTAAATATTCATCGCGATGTTTCCAAGACACAGTCTAGGCCAGGCTTCAACGGCCAATTATACACACAATTGAAAGAAAATGTACATTCAAAATTAACTGTCTATTTAAACAATGGTATTTTTAATGTCTCCCTAAATCTAGAATGCGACATAAGTAGGTAAACTAGAAATATTTTTCTCCTTTAAGCCACAACTCCCAACACATTGAAACTAGAGGTTTTTATTAAAATTTCACATTACAGAGTTCTTTATTCACTACACAGAAATAAGAACACCACCAAGATTCAACATTTGAGAGATCATGAAAAAAGGGGAAATCTCTGCTCACCTGAGGCGTAGGATATGATGTTTCTCTTCAGAGGTGAAAGATACTGAGCTCCTTGCAATGCAGCACCACGCAATACGTTGAATGGTCCGAAATCAACAGAATACGCCTTCTGAAACCCGTCAAGGATCGCCATCATTGTTAAATTCGCAGGTTTCCTATCTGATTCGTATCTTCTCAGCAACGATACCTAAGTGAAACATATACGGCATAAGAAAACCGAGCAGAGGCACAAAATAGCTCATGAATGCAACGAGTCAAAATTGAATTGAAATCATTTTAAGCACCTTCATGTCGAACAGGGAAATTAAAACGAAGCAAAATAGGAAAACCACAAACAGCACCAAAGGAAAAAGTTGTACCTCAGGAGTTGGAAGTGAGAAAGAATACGGGCTTACCTCACCAATATCAGATCCAACTGAAATGCCTTCTGCAATAACATTTGAGAGAGAAAATGCGTCTCCAAATCCCATATTAACTCCTTGACCGGCCAAAGGATGAACAGTATGTGCAGCATCACCAATAAGAGCAACGCATTTTGTTACGTAAGAGTTTGCATGATTGAGAGACAAAGGGAACACCATTCTTTCAGAGGCTAATTTGGTGACTTTGGGTGGAACTTCAAAGCAATCATAGGCTGATAATGCTTTTTCTGCAGTTAGCCAAGAGAAAGCAGAAGCACCGCCAAATGACTGAGATTTTGGATGTGGACCGTACCCATTGTCCAGAGCACGGTTGACTTCTTTCACAAAATCAACCTCAGACATTAATTTGCGATTCAATGACTCTTCGGGGTCCATTGTCCAAACGATGTTGCTGAACTTGTCACCTACCGGCAGAAGGGCAATTGGACCATTAGGGAGAAATCTTTGCCAAGCACATCGATTTTCCTCCATATGTTCCACAGTACATATGATTGCATTTTGAGAATACTTCCATCCAGTTGAATTTACTCCAGCTAACTCCTTGACACGCGATTTGGACCCATCAGATCCAACCTGAGGTAAGCACCATGCAAAAAATAAAAAAGTTATAAAAAGCAGTATAGCATAAATCTTGAGCATAACAAGAACAGTCATCATTTCTTTGATGCAACCCAAGCAGTTTTAATACTACGACAATACAGCAAATTTACCACTAATTTTGCATATAAGCTATTCCCATCACTCAGTTCCAGTTTCGCTGAAGATCCATGAGGGTTTGATGCAGAGGCTGGTTCCAAGGTCATTGAGCTTAATCTGTGCGGATATATTTTATGATGGGAAGCTGCATCCTGTCACAAGCATAATGTCAACCAAAAATGATAACAACATTGAATATGATCTCCATAATAAGTTTATAGAAATAATTTAACAATGGAATATATGACAAAATTGACACGGCGTCCTCAAAACAGTAAACAATATAAGAAAACAAAATTTCAGGTTCCAGAACACAACTCACGCTTCAGTAGTAACTAGTAAATTATCAGCACATACAATCAGGTAAAAGGATACGTGTACAATCAGAAAGTGATCAAAACCTTATTTAAAAACTATTTAAGCATATAAAACAACATAGACCTTACTCAATCAATTCAATCTAGTATACCGGAAAGCAACAAAATCATGTTTTTTTTTTCTTTATTTTTTATAGATATTCAGTTTCATGTTTAACCTATTTTGTTCTCACAAATATAAAATAAAAAAGAAACTTAATCATGTGTCCTCCAGCGCATATAAAAACACTTAAGTAGAAGATTTGATCGCCTAACCTTCCCTCTAGAAAAAAAAAATGCAAATCTTAAAGAATCTTAGTACCTGCAAACATGATAATAGAGATTTATGAAGCACTTTATTCTCCACCACGCACCTACATTACATCCCAAAAAGTATTATCTGCAAGACAGAAGTGTAGGTCATGGAATGATCACAATGCAGGATTCAGTCTTACCCTAGTACTTCTTTGTTCACGTCTCTTGCATGGTACCTTGTATAGCCCAGACCAGTATAATCCCAAACCTACAGCAAGGACACAAAAAATTCAAAATTAATTTGTTCTAAGACTAATTGTGGACTATTTATATCCAGGATCGGTTATCGACCCTGTGCAGGGTGGGCGACCACACATGGCTGTGGGCTCGATACCCACATACTACAATTTTTGCTGCCCCAAAATTGTGTTCCATTCCCAAAATTGCAGCCCCACAGATTACAGCTTTTCCAAATTTATGTGTTTTTATTGCAGCAGCAAATCCATGTCCGGCTAATTTCTTATGTTAGAGTCTCGTCGCTATCTTAAGCTACTCAGAAAGGAGAAGCATAAGTGTAGAATAATATGTGCTCGTCATTTCCATCTGTACTTTCACATAGGTAAATTATTCAAAATGTGTGTTTCTTTATGAGCTCTTTATAAGCTACATACAATATAAATATTAAGAATATATTCTGCAAAGTTAGGCTGGTACATGCTTAAGTGCACTACCAACGGGAGAGAAATTTTAGAAGAAAAACTTACGACCAAATTAATCGGCTAACAAACTTGAGGGGAAGAAAAGTGATATTCAAACAATAGAAAATGGTTTGTTTTCAAAAAGAACACGGATATAATGTTAGTCTTTACTGAAGCAAATAGCATTCAACATTTCTATCATGAGATAAATGCCAGCTAAACAAATTCAATCAGTCAGTGTAGTGTTCATACTTGCCCTTCTGGGTGAAGTTAAATTTGGTTGGCGGTTGCGAGCTAAATTAATTAAGAGAAGCAGCTGCAACAAGTTATAAAAACAGAAGATATTCATGCTAATGCGTTCAAATAAAATTATGCCCCAAAATCATATGGTATCAAGTATTGTTACCTGCATCTTATCAAAGTAAGCATGCCTATGCTCTTCCACATATTTCCATGCACCCACGTCTGAAAGGAACAGATGAATGGTTATCATTTTATATAGTCCATGTACGTTAAGCTTATCCACTCATGTCAGCCAGTAAGGCAGTCTATTTGTTTGGTGGCTTTAATAGAAATCGTACAACTATTTCAACTATAAGCAAGGATAAAGTCAAGAAATAAAAGGTTCATTGACCACCGTGTTAGAAAGTAGACAAGGAAGGAAAAAAATATTAGAAGGGTTATGGTATAAATGCATGGCAAACTATGTTTTGAGCCATAATTTGGGAATTCACCTCAAACTTTCCAGGAGATCAATATGTCCTCAGATGGTCTAAAACTTTAAAGTAGCAGTATAAAGCTTGAACCAGGGTTTGAACAAATGCTTCAGACAGCAGTGTCGATTTTAAACTCCTTTAAATGTAGAGACAGAATTTTAGAAAATTCACAATGCAGAAGTAATACCTTTGAAGTGTGCTATAGTTGCTTGGGTGACAGTACTAACTCTCGGATCTGGGGGATCCTCTTTCTTGATGCAATGACCACTTTGTAGTGCTGGATTGCTATCAATGATGGCGACATTTAGTTGGCTTGTCAATGGTATTTTTGCTGCGAGCATATTATGTCAATCTTAGTATAAACCAATTCAGATAAGTATAAGGTTAACTTTTTCATGTGCAAGAACGGTAATTATGTATTTTACATGTACAGAAGTTTCTGTAACTTTATTTCTCTTCATGTGCGTGTGGATCAGTCTTTGACAACACAAAAGGTGACAACTGAATGAAAGGTACATGATTTTTGCAAGTACGATGAAAAGTTAACGGTACAATATCAGCAGAAGATTTCAATAATTTAACTTAGAAGTTTACATATCTTCATCAAACAAATTATCTATAAGGTTCCTAGAATCAGTAGGATAAAATAACTTAAGAATTTTGTTTCACAGTGTAATACGAAATAAAACTTACCCAAAGAGCAAGCCAGAGCCATGCCAACCATGCCTCCTCCAACAATAGCAACATCGTGCACGGGGAGATTACTTTCTGATCTTTTTTTGTCTGCAAGCCCCTAGGTATATAAATAAAACTTAAGCCACCTTATCATGCAGAACATCAAAAAGAATTAAGTACGTGACAGAAGAACATCAAAATTAATCTGCATTGATCACTCGGCTATGAGGATACACTTTTCTGATTCATTTTCACTGAATATAAATTGAGAGTTTACTCCTCAAGAGATGAATGTTGCAAATCCTTCTCCCCCTAGTTAAGTATCTCACATATAAGAACCATATCTCTCATATTTTTGCCTAAAATGAAGAAAAAACGCATTTAATAAATCTAGGACTGCATTCTTTTTCTTTATATATGGAACAAACGAACAGAGAATCTTTCTACTTCACGACCAATAAGTACTCTCAAGGGGAATAAAAGGAAGTCTAAGAGTAAAATATAGAACGTCATACCCGAATACTCCTGTAAAGAAAAGGCAGATATAATAGTAGGACAAGGTTCATGATTGCGAAAATGAAGCAAATACTAAATCACCAAGATAATACTGGAGCAACAAATGTATAGATACAAATTGCAAAAGAATTGCACTAACAGAAAAGATCCATAACTGTCTGAAACCAAAAAAAAGACAGGCATAGAACTTATATACTAAATTCATTAGACTACTGACTTGTCCAATAGATGCACCAGGTAACTTGGCTTCGGTGCCACTACATAATGTTCTCTTAGTCGATTTCCAAGCATGCATGTGGAAAGCCACTCGTCTTGTACTCATCCTGGTCCAATATTACCAAAAAGATACTTCATTTTATACTCATATACCATGTAGTCATGAGAGTCAAGAAGACCAACAACAATAACCTCAATCATCATATATGCATCAACGTGTATGTCATAAGCACAAGCAAACAGAGAGAAAGATTTTTGAGATACATTTGTCAGGCAATATTCCATTAACAAAACATGCACACTATCAAACATTTATCATCTATAGTAGTTGCACCTCTCAAACCAATTAATTTTATGAATGGTGAAGGGAAGAGAATCTATCATAATGGGATAAGACATGAACGTAAATAATAGTTTATAACTCTGAAGAAAAGACCATGTGACTTTAGTCAACTAGCAGCAATCAGGTTCAAATGTCACTTGAGTTAGCCAGTTAGTCGATTAGTTATTCAAAAGAATTCCTCAATTGTATTTAGTTAGCATATAAATGATGATATCTCTGGCTTCATATTCCCTATTGTCTATTTTCTCTCTAATCCTTCTCGAATTCCTTGCTTCTCTCTATAAATTCTGAGATCCTGTCACTAATTCTCTTTTTTCTTCATATTTTTATATTGTGATAGTTATCAATATCACAATATAAGTTTGGCAATCAGCAATGAAGTTTACAATTAGAGATGGAATCGCAACAAAATTAAAGAAACCTCCCCCACAACATAAACAAAAGTAGAAATTCAAAAGGCAGCAACACAATTAGTTCTACGTTCTCTTGCAGCAAAACATTTCGATTCATCCTAAACAAATCATTCATATATGTTTACTAAAGAGATATGCACACAAGCTTCAAAGAACAATATGAAGAAGCTCCTTCTTGAAAACTGCTAACGTACTAATTAGTAAAACTAACTGATAACTTCCTTCACCAAATGAAGGCAAACTCGCACCATATTTTAAGCTTCATTTCTACAATTAAAAACTGAAATCCACGCATCAAGTTATAATGCATAAAATGATGCAAATATATCCGCTACTGCGATATATTTTCATCCAATTATAGTTCAACTCACTCAACACGAAACAACATTATCAAAATCGTAATTCGAAAATGAGTATTTAACGAATTTTTTCAATATTTACTGATTCGATAGAAAAACTCCATACCTGATCATTTTTATTGTTTCTTCGGCTGAATCAGAGAGGACTATATGTGTGTTTGAGCACGAAATTGAAAGTGCAAAGTTCTAAGATTAGTTGTGAAAGTACTCGGGTAATGAAGTGATTGCGCGGAGAAATTTTTAATAAATTTTATGAAGAATGAAGAGAAGAAGGGTGGTGATAAGGAGGCGCGGAGGCTGCCGCAGAGTGGACCAGGGTTGAGGTCAGAAATACGCGGCAGTCTTCGGTGGCGCCACGGCGGAGACAACGGTGGCTTCTGCTTGGCCCCCTGGGCTGGGACTGAATCTGCTGTATACTTGTGTTAAGATATACCGAAAATACCGAAAATATCAATACACTGTAAATTTCAATAACAATACCGTATCATATCGAAAATTCAATATACCAAAAGGTCGGTATATATCGAAACGGTACATACCGTAAATTGACGGGATATACCGAAATGCCGTTAAAATATATCGCATAATATATACTCCCTCCGTAATTGTATAAAAGCCCTGTTTTACGTTTCCCCACCGTAATTCTATAAAAACCTTGTTTTGACTTTCTACCAATTATACCCTTATTTCTCTACCAAATAACTACCCTTTGTCACTTGGGTCTCACATTCCAACCATTAAAAACCCACTAATTATATTACCCCAATTAATTAACCTACTGCTACTTTATTGGATTTGAGCACCATTTGGCAACCCAAATCCAATTTACTCGATCCAAGCCCAAGTGTTATTATCTGATGTCATTCTCTCTCGATCTATTTGTCTGCTCACTCTCCAAATCCTAGACGGCTGTATCATCTCTCTCTCTCTCTCTCTCTCTCTCTCTCTCTCTCTCGTGATCCATCTCTGGATCCATCTCTCCATCCACACCTCTCTTTCATCTCTGTCGATCCACACCTCTCTTTCATCATGAATCATGATGATTCCCCTTCAGCTGTGTTCGAATTGACCGATGATGAATGGTCCGATGAGGATGAGAACCCTAGATCTGGTGCGACCCGCGTTCGATTTTTTGCGAGGCTGCAGAGATCTGTAGATTTTCGGTGCTCCGTGCCGGCGAAGAGGGCCTGTTCTTGCTATTTCTGCGACGCCACACGGTCGTGTTTGGTGCCGGAACATCACTCTGTCGCTTCTGCGAACCATCTCTCTCGGTGCCGGAATTTTCTCGCTTCTGCATCCATTCCGACGGGCGGAGAGTCTTCAACTCCACCCTCTCTCGCGGTGCCAGAAATTTCAGAGACGCCGCCCTTGTCGGCAAATGAAAGGGGCTCGGTGCCGAAATATTCTGAGATGCCACCGGTGATTCTGACCGTGTCAGAGTTAATGATGCATTTTCTAACGGAAGAACTCTTGGCTTGGGCTTCTGAAAACCTAACCTAGGTGATTCTGTTCTTAATTTTATGTTAATGTTGTGGGGGTGGCTGGTGATACCTTCTTTGATTTATGGTTTGTGCTGTGGGGGTGGCTGGTGATGCCTTTGGTTGCTGTGACTAATTGCTCGATGGCTTTTGTGATGCCTTCTGTGACTAATTGCTCGATGGCTTCTGTGAATTATGAATTCTGTGACTAATTCATGATTATGAAATGTTGCCTAGTCTGCTGAAATGATGAATTCCCATGAATTCTAATCCTACATGTTGCCTTTGTTGCCTTCTGCATTATATGATGAATTCCTCATATGTATAAACTGATAGATATGATACTACACATTAATGTCATTGATGCAACCACTAGGTTCTTACAAACCTAGTTTTGGAGGCAGAAATGAATAAGTAAACAGTCTATGATGCAAAAAACTTTATCTATTCAAAGTGTTGAGACTACAACTTGAATACATGAGACCATTTACATTCCAAACAACAAAAAAGACTGGGTTTATACCTGCTGTTTGTCCCTGTAAACCCCTACCAAAAAAATTGCATTCACTACTCCAAATTGTATTCAGGGCTCTATTTCATCCAATGCAACCTCCCCAATTCCTTCTATTATGTTATCCATTTCAAGGAAAGTTTGATGTTCAACCTCATGAAGTGATAGATACTCTTGGGCTTCCTTTACTGCATCAACCTCAATGTCAAGTGAATCTGGTAGTTTTCCTTGCAGCTTCAATGCTTCCTTTCCCATATGTGGTGTGTTGTAGTCATTGCAGCCTCTTAATTTGATGATCTCTTTGTGACAGCCTTGTAGAGTTAGGAAAACATCATTGAGCTTTTCACTTTCAAAAGATTCAAATGCTTCCTTAACATTGTTGACCAAACCTTCCACAGTAGTAGCATTCTTCTCATCCTTTAGAGTTTGAATAGCTCTGAAAAATCCCAAGTCATTTACATTACAGTCTGGTGAATTTGGTGGTTGATTGATCAATGTGATGTTGAATCCATGTGAATGTGCTAGTGCTTGAAATTCTGGATCATCATTGGTGATGTGAGGCCTTGCATTATCTTGCTGTATGAATATATTCTTGCCGATGCCTGCTGGCCATTTTGCTATTATTGCTGGAACAAGCTGCATTGATAAGTGATGGGTGAAATTGCTTGTTAAATGATGATCATGCATGAAAATCTGATAGCATACGCTAAATGATGATCATGCAGAAAAATCTGATAGCTTATTGCCACTGATCACTTACCCAATTCAAGAATGCATTCTTCATGACAGGTTTTGTGATAGCATTGATTGGTTTTGTGATCATTGTTCCTTTGGGCTTGTTCTTGCTATTTCTTGCTGCTGGTTCCTCATATGTGAATGCCCAAATACCAATTTTGCCATCAAAAATCTGATTGCCATCAGAATCTTTGATTGGCCTTCCAACACCACATAAAAACATGACCTTTTCAATGTGCTGCTTGCTTTTGCATGTTCTATATGCTAGTTTCTCACCATTCACTACATAGTATCTTTGTGTAGTTTTTGTCATGTTGAACCACTTCTCATCAACATGAATTACATTGTACATTGGCTGGAAAGAAATTCTACCGTTGCTGGTGATGCAACTAAGCATGCTTAGGCTATCCACATCCCTTAGAGCACCCTTAGGGTGCTCTAAGGGGTGCTCTAGCACTCGAGCACCCTTAGAGCACTCTACCCCTGCAACGCAAGGGTGCTCTAAGGGTGCTCTATCTTTAATATTAAAAAATTCCCCACTTTTATTTATTAAATTAATTCATAAAATTTCATTAATAAAAATAACATTAAACATTACATTAATTAAAAAAAACTAACTTATTACAATAATTAAAATAAAAAAATATTACATTAATTAAAAATGCTAGACTACTCCCGTAGAGGTCCAAATTTCCGGTAGAGGTGCTCGGTGAGATCATTGGTAAGCCGATGGTGCTTTTTTTGATCTCTCAAGTCGGCATTCCGTTGCATAAATTGCCGAAAGCAGATCGGAGTTGTCCGCAAGTGTACCTCGCTACTGGACGGAGAGTCGGAGTCCTCTCTCCAATTCTCCACATCTTCTCACTCATCTTCGATGATCATGTTGTGCAAAATAATGCACGCGAACATGATGTCTCGGAGATGCTTCTTGTACCAGCACCGACCCGGAGCACGGATTATTCCCCATCGGGCTTGGAGCACTCCAAAGGCTCGCTCTATGTCCTTTCTGGCAGACTCCTGCATCTTCTTGAACCTCGCCGTCTTTAGGTCGGTTTCAAGCCTGGGCGATTTGATCAAGGTAGGCCAACAAGGGTAGATCCCGTCAGTCAAGTAGTACCCCTTGTCGTAGCGGTGTCCGTTGACGGTGAAGGTGCACGGTGGAGCTCTATCCTCAAGCACGTCGGTGAACAAGGGCGACTGGTTGAGGACGTTGAGGTCGTTGTTGGAGCCGGCAACCCCAAAAAAGGCATGCCAGATCCACAAATCCTGCGACGCCACCGCCTCCAAGATTAAGGTAGGCATGCCGTGATCGCCGCGAGTGTGGACACCCGCCCACCCTTTTGGGCAGTTCCTCCATTCCAAGTGCATGCAATCCAGGCTCCCGAGCATCCCTGGAAACCCATGCCGCAACTCGTGCATTTGGAGCAGACGCACAGTGTCGGCAGCGTTGGGCTTCCTCAAGTACCGCTAGCCGAAGAGGTCGATGATTGCCCGGCAAAATTTTTTGAGGCAAAGCCGGCCCGTGCTATCTCCGATCTTCAAATACTCGTCGAACGAGTCGGCAGCACCACCGGTCGCCAGCTGTCGCACTGCCATCGTGCATTTTTGCACCGCCGTTAGCCCCCATCGCCCGAGTGCATCTTGTCGATGCGTGAAGAAGTGGACGTTTTCCTCCAACGTCATGCAGATGCGCAAGAACAGATGCTTGTGCATCCGGAAACGGCGTCGGAAAAACTGCTCGCCGTAGGTGGGGTTGTCGGCGAAGTAGTCGGCGTGGAGGATCGCACCCGCCGCTTCTCGGTCGCGGTCGACGAAGTCTCGCGCCCTCTTCTTCTTCTTTTTTTGCTCCACTTGGTGTGCACGCATGTAGCGATCCACGTCCGCCATCATCTCCAGCACCTCGTCGTCGGTGCCGCCCTCGACATATTCCTCCGACGAATCGGAAAAAATAAGTTCCTCCGACGAAGACATTCTTTTAGGTTGAATTTGAGAGAGAAAGAGGATGATAAAATGGTGTGAGATGTATGAGGAGGTGTGGTGGTATTTATAGAAGAGGAAAATTAAAAAATAAAAATAAAAATAAATAATTTTATATGGCATAGCCGTTGCCGCAACGGGCGAAATTTTTGAAATTTATACGTTAGGCGCGTGCAATGCACGTGCCCTTATTTATTTATTTATTTTTTTATTCGACAATGCTCGCGCGTGCTCGTCACGCGCCGGACTCGAGCTCGTCTCGAGCGCTCGGGCACGCCTCGAGCTCTCACCGTCTGCAATGCAGGGTGCTCGAGCCACCCCGTGCTCGATCTCGGCTCGAGCACCCACGCACGAGACGCGTTGTGGACAGCCTTAGGCTCCATTTGAGCCTAGCAAGCTTATTTGCAGGGGTTAGAAAGCTTTTTATATCATTGGTATGAGGTTTTACCTTCTTCTCTTTAAGCAGCCTTTGAACAACAAATGTACTGACTCCAGTATTCAATGCAAACTTCCTAATGCTTGATCTCTGCAAAACTGATAAGTTTTTCACCATTTCATCATCAAGAACTTTTTTTGTGCCTTTCACTGATCTTTTCTTCATTGATTTGATATGCAGGGGCTATCCTAGTTGATGCTGCAGCAGAGTCTTTGTCCAGATTTTCCAAACTGTTTTGACATCAACTCTAAACATCTTTGCTGCCTCCTTTTTGACTCCATATTTGAGCTTCAAGTTGCTGCTGTTTTGGAGAAGATAGGCAGCCAAATTATTCCTTTCTATCTCTGTCAGATTGTGCTTATGCTTGTTGGGTTCAAGCATTTTTTTTTGAATGATCTCTGTATTTATTGTGGAGAATTTTCTGTTTAAGCAGAACTGTAATGACTGCAATTTCAGTGAATGCAGAGAGTATTTATAGTAGTCAGTAGATATGTATTCAAATTTCCCTCCATTCACTTTTGGCTTGTATTCCCTCCAAACTGAAATTAATGAATGCAATTTCCCTCCATTTTGATGTTAATAGCTTGGCAGATGATCTGCCTTTGTTTCTCTGTTTTTTTTTTCCTCGATTTTATTTGCTTCATTTTTTTACAGTAAATATAGTTGATGTAACAGTAATTAAGAATTTGGCAGTGAACAAACCCTGAACCATATCAAATAGTAAATATAGTCGAGCGTATCTAACAGTAAATATGGTCGCGCATATTTGACAGTACATATAGTCGAGCATATTTAACGGTAAATATAGTCGAGCATATTTAACAGTAAACATAGTCGAGCATATTTAACAGTAAACATAGTCGAGAATTAGGAGATGCATGTTGGAAATTAATTTACACTTAGGCAAATTATTTAATTAAATGTAAAATGAATTAATGTAACATGCCTTAATAAAAAAATTAAACTAACTCATTTAAATTGCTACAACCACACCTACTTTTAAATTGCTACAACCACACCTACTTTATTAACAAACTAATCACTCCATTAACAATACCCCTACTTTATAACTTTTACCCTACTCAAACACACTTTATCTGATTTTCTTAATCTCCGTGCCCAGTCAAACTGGAGCTTTTATACAATTACGGAGGGAGTATAAAATACATTATAATTATTATAATTTATAAATAAAACTAAATTAATATATAAATTTATGTTAATTATTTAATTTTCGATATATTATTTAATGTTTGGTATATTATTTAATTTTTGGGATATTATTTAATTTCGGTATACCGAACGAGGATACAGTATACCGACAAACGGTATGATTTTTTCTATACCGAAATTTTCGGTATGTCGAAAAGTGGTATACCGAAAGGTACGGTATGGTAACGGTATGATTTTTTCTATACCGAAAGTTTTGGTATGGTATACGGTATGACCAAAAATTTTCGATATACCATACCGATCTACCCCTACCTTGGGATGTATATAAAGAAAATCAATTTAAATTAAAATATAAATTATCTCAGCTCCAAAAATTATCAAATTAATCATATCAAATCAATTAATAATAAAAAAAATAATCGATGTTCTCTTTTTGGTACTCCGTTTTAATTTTCTTTATTTTCATATTTTATACATTATTAATATAAAAATATATTTATATTAATATACATCTTATTATATGGAATACCCATACTAGGACGACCGCTGGTAAGTCGTTGTACACATAGACGCCACATCATTTAATTTTGCCACTAGACATGTGCGTGTCAGCTAATCCGGAAAGCAAAAACCAGACATGATTTTAAAAGGGAGGTTTCACAAATCAATAATAACTAGCGTATAACCAGTCGAAAATCGACGGGAAATTATAAAAATTAATAAAATTATTAAATAGTACTAATATGTGATAGATTAAAAAAATTATTTGTTAATTATTTTAGCGTTAAATAATTCGATTATGCAATCTACTAAATTCGCTTAGAATTTATATCCCTTGAACACATCTCAAATTCAATTAAAAAATAATTTTACCACATGTTTACGTCTCAAACCCATATAGTTATGTTTGTTAAAAATTATAATTAATATATTCTCATTACTTTCGATAATTGTTAAAGCTCTACTCTTCTACAAAACCGATATGGGCAAAAATATATTTTTCTCTCAAAGGAAAAACGACTCTTAAGCTGAATCTTTTAGCTTTTTATGAAGAAAAAGAGGCAAGAGAAGGAGCGGGTAGTGAGAGAGAGAGAAGAGATATATAGACAGCGAATAATATTATAGATGTTAAGATTGTTGTTGGGAAATTTATTAAAGTTTTGATTGATTCCAAAACCAACTGACCCCAACCGAGTAGATGTTGCCAGATCCTAATGTTAGTAGTTAGGCTCGCTGTTTGAGCATTGTTAAAATTTTATTTTTACAGGACTCCAGCTGAAGACGGCAACAAGGCTTCACTCGGATAGAACATCAGTTGTAAGAGAGACAACTGAGCGTTCAAAAGATAGAACATCAGTTGTAAGGAAGACAACTGAGCGTTCATCAGATGAGAATTAAAAAATAGGAAGATGCCAAAGTCAACTAAGGAAGATGCAAGAGAACATAAGTTGTAAGTAAGACAACTTAGCATTCGGAGCCAACTGATCAGATACAAGAAAGACAACTGAGCGTTCAGTTTCAGAACATGAGTTGTAGGACTCGAACCAAGAAGATCAACAGCATAAAATTCAAATCAGCTGAGAGTTCAACTGTTAGCATTCAGATAGAACATCAGCTGAAGAACAAGTCAGATGAAGATCGAAACTCTCAACCGACCATCCGTTGTTGAAAGACTAATGTTGAGATTTGAAATTCAAATAAGGAAGTCATGTGAAGGTTTGACTCTCTGTCATTACCTCATTTGGCCCAACACAAGGCTGTCTAAGATGGAAAGCAGAAGCACGTAGTTGCCAAATCCGGAAAGTCTGCAGAGATGAGAGACAAGCCATCACTTTCAAAGAACAGAGATCAACAGCTCCTCCAATGGCTAGTTGATTCTCTCCGCCTATAAATAGAGGCCTTCATTCATTCACCAAGATTACGGGAAATACAAGACAGACAAGTGCGAGAAGAGATCAAAGAGCGAAAGAAAGAACCAAATACTTCATACGAGCTGAACAACATTCAATCTCTAAGAACATCATTAGTTGAGAGTTCTAGAGTGTTAGATTCTGTCTTAGTGTCTTTTGATCCAACCTTGAGAACATCACTAGTTGAGAGTTCTAGAGTGTTAGATCATAGCTCACTTCTTGTTCGAGCTATTAGTTGGAACCCCACACTTTCATACACCTAAAAAGGTTATTAGGACCCTACTCTTCCCGTAATTGAGTAGATAGGTTGATTAGTACCCGTAAACTAATCTGTAAGGTTGATAAGTACCCGTAAACTTATCTCAACGGTTGCAAAGCCCGCGTAAGCTTTGTGGTTTGTCCAGAAGAACTTGGACTGAGTTGTGTGGACGCACAACTCCCCGTGGACGTAGGAGTTATCTCCGAACCACGTAAATCTTTGTGTGTTGTGTTTAATTTTCAGTTATCTTATTGCATATTCGACTGACCAACTACTACTCTTTTGTTTAGTCGTATGATTTACACCTCTTCTTCACCTTCTCTAGAGGAGAGAAGTTGCTGCTGCCAACAACCCAAACGTGAAACTGCGCCGCTCTCATTCTCATTCCCGCATATTCTCAAAACTAGCATCTAAAACACAGTGGCTTATCCCTCTTGTAATATAACCGGCAATCCCTCTCTCTCTCCGCTTCTCCAGTCTTCGCCCTATTATGCCAGCACGGTGTCCCGATGTCGCAGCGCACTCACAATCTTAAGTCTCTCTCTCTCTCTTCGAACCCCAATGCCTTTATCTCCTGAATTTGACAAATCTCGTCACCTCAGTCGAAACTCGTTAATTCCTAATTCCGAGATCTTTGATTTCCGGCAAATATATCCATGATTTTTCCATTGTCGCCCTCTCCAAATTACGGACCCAAAATAGTCTCAACAAAAATGATGTGGATAACGAGGTTTTCTGGATTTTTCAACACTGCTATGGTAATGAATCAAGTGATATTGAAGACTCCCCTTCTTTTATTACAGCAGAATTAGGATCCTCAAATATACAAGAATGTGCATAGAATGTGCTTGTTTCGACTAAGTTTATCCTAAAGTCGCCCGACAATTAAACGAGATCAAAGTAGCATAAATTAATCAACTCAAATCGTCTCTCAAAAAAAACTTAACAGGGAAATTATTTGTATTGCAAAAACAAAAGAAAAAGAAAGCAGTAAAGAGTAGGGTTTTGATTTGTTTATAACTAGGCGAAAAAATAAATTAAGCATAAATTAAATCTAGACAATAATGTAAATCTATTCTAATGAAAGCAATAAGAAAATTGAAATTAAACATGAAACCAGAAATTAATTGCATCAAGAAATTGAAATAGCAAGAATAAATAAACTCATAAACTTAACTTGAATTAAAAGAAATCTGAAATTGCAATTGAATCCGTGTTGGTTGATGTTCTTCAATCCGGAATAAAATTACTAATCTATGAAAGCAATAAACTAAAAACAATCCAAAAGTGTTTTAGTGCTAAAAAACTGGACAAAATCGCGAAAAGATGGAAGAAGTGAGAAATGAATTAAATCTGGCCTATTTATAGAGGGTTTCACGCTGCTAGAGGCCCAAGCGATCGCTTAGAGGGTCAAGCGATCGCTTGGCCTTGTTCTCTGCCCGAAACACTTCGCCAAGCGATTGCTTAGAGGGTTAAGTGATCGCTTGGCTCTGTTCTCTGTCAGCCCGCACGCCTTTTTTTTGTTTCGACCATATCTCTGTCGTTCGAGCTCCGATTTACGCACGGTTTTCGCCTACGAACTCGTATCGAGACGTACTTCAATCTTATCGAGTTCAAACTCCTCACATATTTGTCACATCACTTCTCATTTTCGTCCATCTCTCGTCTATTCTCGCGCAATTCTTACAAAACCAACATGTTAGTGAGATTAACTAGAACCAATGAATTTAACAATAAAATCCGACAAAATAGTGATGAGAAAGATCACTTGACACATAAATACACATCAAAATGAAGCACAAAATGAGGTGAAACACCCCTCCACACACAAACCTTGCTTGTCCTCAAGCAAATCTCATTCAAATCAAAATGAAAAAGTAATAAATTGAACTAAACAGTTCATACTTCAATAAACTCTCAATCACAAGACAAATTCATCATTCATCGATCAAGTACAATCATCACAAGACAAATGAGTTGTCCTCCACCCAAGAACTCAATCAACTTAACATCTAACTGCAAGATTGAGGTGAGAAAACTTGAACAACAAAGAGTATTTCAAATTTATGCCATTTCTTATATTATAAAGACTAAGTGAATTTCGGGCAATGTTCACTAGATTTACTCACGGAAATTCTGGCCTCCTAGCGTGGTTTCCCATACCCATTTCTCGTATAGTATATTCAACATTGAACAGACAAGAAAGAGGGGTAGAACTCTTCAAATCACAACAATTTCGAACTAACGACTTAATAAAAAGTTCTCCAGTCAAGTCGGGGTTATATGGTCAAAATTCATGAGGTGTGAACATTTAGAGATCATCTAAAGTATCCTCATTTCGTTTCCCATGCTCATGGTTCCGAGAAGAGCAGAAGCCTCCCAACTTGACTAAACAAAATTAAACATTAACGGGCTCATTATTAGATACATTTCTTAAAACAAAAATTTTCTCACCCTTCACCTACAATCAAACATCAAGCTTCAATTGTCCAAATATGAAATGTCCCACAATCGAAATGCAACAACCATATCAATCAAATCATAACAAAATATCCCGATCAATCAAGTATAACAAAACATGAACTATAAACTTCAATTCCTACTTCCACATCTTAATCATGAAATAAAATAAATTAAAGACAAACAAGATAAACTATCAAGAGAAACACACCCCCTCCCCCCCTCCCCCACGAGAAAAACTAAACAATGTCCCCATTATCCCGATAATAAATAAGAGATAGGGATAGAGGTGATACTGAAGGATGATTGACAAGGCAATGCAAGGCTTCACGATCAACAAGCTCCAACAACCTAACGCGATCATAGAAATAGACAAAAACAAAACAAAACAAACGAAATCCAAAACAACTAAAACAAACTAAACTAGCAACACACCACAAAATAAAAGAAAAGGAGAACGACAAAATAACAGTGACGAATCACTGTGGATCGGGTGGTGGTGATGGAGCATCTCTGATAACCTCCTCTGGTAATAGAACAAAAGTAGAAGTGTCAGTAGTGTTCTTCATTCTCTTAGTGCAAACTATATCAAAATTGCCAAGATGAACTGAAACATGCAGCACAGGGAAACGACAAAACTGGACATTGGTGAATAGATGGACTCGACAAAGGGTATTAGGCAACGAGCAAGGAACAAGACAGAAGTGTTGAGGCAAGACACTAACACGCTGTCGAAGCATAACGCGTCAGCGCCGCATTCGAATACGGGCCCCAACCGCCTTTGTTAGACAGCGAACACGGGATATTGCGCTATTCGAGCATACGCTTTTTATCTCGTCTCAATAAAATCGGACGAGATAACAGAAAAATTCTTTGGCTCCATCTAAACCTTTTCTTCTCTTCTTCCCGGACATTCTTAATTTCCGACGGTTTATCAATTGTACCTTCAACTGACTGATGAGTTAATACTCGATCTTCTGTCTCGAGCTCCTTTCATGTCCATTCCTTCTCATCAGTTAAGCCTACACTTACTTCCATAGCTTGATTTTCAGTATGGAAATTCTTATTCTCGTGCAAGAGTGTATGTAGTAGCCATCACTTACTTCCAACACAGACATCTTGATGATCCCATTTTTGACATCAATCAAGGTGTTCGTAGTAGCCATGAAGGGTCTTCCTAGCAAGAGTGTATGCTCTCTTCCATCTTCATGCACATCCCTGATGTCTAAAACCACAAAATCCACTACAAGAAAATTGACCTATTGCGACATATGCACATGCGACATTATAGATAAATGTCGCAAAATTGCCACACTCATGCTTTAAATGTCGTATAATTGCGTCATTAATGTGTCACCTAAATATTGTGTCACGATTTTGTGACACATATGCGACATTTATTTTTGTGTCTCTGAATTGCGTCAATATATTTGGGACACATCAATAAAATGTCATAATTATACAACATATTTAGAATATTGTTGCATTCATTGTCGTAAATTTTGCGTCAATCGTTTAATTTTATGTCTCTGAATTCTGACAATTTATTTACGTCATCTCAATAAAATGTCATTATTATACTACAAATTCATAATAATGTTTCATTTAGTGTCGTATATTTGCATCATTAAGATATCATGTCGTAATTTTGTGACATTGATGCAACAACAACAAGCAACTATGATAACAAATTAGTTAAAAACAAGTCTTATTTTAAACATTTCTACTAAATTAATATTTTGGGAGTTTATAAGAAATTACAATCAAATCCCTCAATTTCTAATAATCTATATAACAGTTTATAAAAAATAATTTGCAAAGCATAAAGTTTGTCAATACCACCAATATAGCAAAATTTGATATACTCGTATATTTAAAGTATCAATATATGATATTAATAATTTAGTTATATATATATATATATATATATATATATAGTCTCGAAAATTTGGGAATATTAGATATTGAAATTTTAATAATTAAATTATCACAATTAAAGAGAAAGCCGCACAAGAATTTCCCCCGCTAGTTTCTTCGCAGAATTTTGTAAGTCCTAAAATCCCAATTCGCTTCAACTCAGCACCAACTCCTCTTTTCCTCTTCCCAAATACTGGCAGACAGATCACCAAAATCTCATCGCCACCGCAATTTGTTGAGGCGGAAATTGCCTCGCAGTTCCTGAGTCGCAGAGTCCCTCCTAATTCTCGATGGCGTTCTGTTGCTGACAACACTCGAAGCCCTTCGCCAAGCCCTAGGTAACCGCTACTCTTTTATGCGAGGCGCACACGATAAGTTTTAATTCTTGTACGTATAAATTCGTAATCTGATTTGCTGTTGTATTTTTGTCCGAAATTCGCCAGGTTTCTTTTGATCTATTTTATAAACAATAGATTTTGATCAAAGTGATTTGATGTTATGTGATTTCTTAGAAAACAATCTCGGTTGGTTGAGTTGTTGGTACGGCAATGTAAATTAAAAATTGTTGTTATGAGCCTATGGCTGTCGATTTTGTAATTTAAATTTTAACTTTTTTGGTTGTTCGATTCTATTGTTAGTTTTCTAAATTATAACGAGGGTTGTACTAAATGATATGCATTAGATTAATATTATAGTTATAATGTGAATTTTGTGAATAAATTGATTAAGATTATCTAATTTTTAAAAAGAGCATGATCTTGATGTTTATAGTGGAAAATAAGAGATTATATTATTATAAAAAAAATCAGATCTTAAGTCTTTTGCTTTGGGAGAATGGCTTCAAGTGATGAATAGTGTTTGGGGATTTTCACTATTGTATGGTGTTCATAGTTTTGTACGTTTCAAGAACCAAGCTTTCTAATGATGGCAAAATCTATGTTTGTAGATGGTCTCTCCTCGACTGACGGTATTCTTTTTTTATAAATATTAGTCATTCAAAGTTTTGTTTTGAGAAATGATAATGAAGATTCTATTCTCAAATGAGCTTTTTGATTGTTCTTAGATCTTTTTTCAGCTAATCTTGGTGGATGGGCACGTGTACTGGTCTTGATTTTGTAGTATATAACATGATATCACTTTGGAAATTGATTTCTGTTTTGCAGGATTATCCATGAGTGTTCTGCATATGGCAATTGTAATTCCACAAGTATAGTCATTAAAAATTTTACCGACTTCGGTCAATAATAGACATAATTGTTTGAAAACTAACATATATTATACTTGCAAAAATAAGTGACCATTTCTGTCTACAATTTTAATTAGGAACTGTAAGCTATAAATAATTGAAGTTTATACTTAAATGATAGAGTTGTCGAGAAGAAACAACAATTTGTCTAGCTGCTTCTGCTTTTGGCTGTACTGATCATGTTCTAATTTTGCATGTTTTGATTTCTTAGATGTAGATGGCTCAGTAATTTCTCATTTTAAACTGTTATATGAATGCCTTTTTCATTGAATTCAATTTTGCACTTTTGGCTTGAAACAAATAAAGCTCTCCTTGATTGTTGAGGCAATACTTCTTTCACAATCTTCATGATTGACAAGTACTCGACCATTTCTTAGTCTTGTTTAAATGAAATTGTTTGCTTTACAGATTTCTGTTCTCTCTAGTTGTTAGACCTTGTTGATAAATAAATGGAAATGGAACTCTACTTGAGAAAGTAGGAAATTAATTCTCACTTACTATTCTTTGCAGTTGCTTTATGCTGTGAAAAGGAGTCGTGGATAATTCGTGGTGAGATGAACACTGCTATCTAATTTTGATCTTTTTTCATGTTATTTTGCTACATTTGATTATTCTGCACAATTGATACTTGTGTACAATGAAAAAGTTCTTTATCAATATCAATTCTGCATTACATAGTAGAATGAAGGAATTTATCAATATCAATTATACATAATGCTATTTGTCAGTATTATTTATGTGAGTTCAACCTGAGCACGTGATTGGGTTGTAATTTTGCTTTTCTTGTTTAATTGTACCATAGTAGATATTATGTTTATTTGAATATTATTTAAAAAATAAGATTAAACATAAAATTTCCATCTAATCACTATCTTTCTTGTCTTTTTTGCAGGATATAATCTGCAGAGAATTGAAATCGAAGAATGTTTTACTTCAAAACAATGGACATGTTGCTCTGCGGGAATTGGATTTGTTGTCTTCTGCTATCATATCAAATATTGGTTAGGGCTTAGTGCTGCTAGATGATAACATACATATATCATTTGACTTTTTAGTTTGTTTTCCATTTTTTATTGTACATAGAATTCTTTTCATATTACAAATAAATTAAAATCTACATTTTAGATTGATCATCCTTTGGTAATTATTCACTTTTTTGTTGTATAAGTGTTGTATATATTTTTACTTAATATTAAGTTTTTACGATAGTTTTAATGTGTTGCAATTCTATATGACACTTTAAATATGATGGAGCATGTGTAGTGAAAATTGCGTCATATTAGTTGTAATGTCATATGCTAGTGTCACAAATTACAATGCGTCAAGATCAACTAATGTCACTTCATGTGTCGCAAATAGACATGCGTCATTAATATAAATGATGTTTAATGTGTCACAAATTTTATGCAACAATTAATTAGTGAAGCACAAAGTGTTGTTTATGTTGCGTCACTATTGAAAATTAATGTCACAAAAATACAACATAACCTTTTGCGACATAATGTGACATGACGCATAAAATGTCGCAAAATCGCTTTTGCGACATAAAAACAGGTGTTTGTGACATATTTTTTACGTCGCAAAAAACATGTTTTCTTGTATGATCCATAGGAACAATCAATCCTCCGACTCGAACCTGAATGTCTTCAACAACTCCCTTAGGATGTCGAACAGAACGATCAACAAGCTGTAAGCGCATACGTATGGGCTTCAATTCCACTAGCTCCAACTTCTGAAAAACCGAATATGGCATCAAGTTGATCCCTGCATCTCGATCCAACATACCAGATGCTTCCTTTCCATTCCCTATGGCTTTCTTGATCACAAAGTGTCACACCCTGACTCCCGAGGTGTGACGAATGACACTAACATTACTAAACCATCTACTAACTCAACTTACATAAGGGATTCATGCTCGGGAAACAAGGGAAGATATTGACTGAAAGCGATAACAAATAAGGCATGCTTCCAAATTATAACGAAACAACCAACGAGCATGGATAATTTACATATTAAATCCAAACCGGAATAAGTATGTCAAGTTCACATGAAATGAGAATCAAAGAAAAGCGGTAAATGGTATCGAGCACATCGCTCGTGAATTTAAACAAGTATCAGAGTGAATTTCAAAAACATAACAAAAGAAACATCATTTTATATTGCAGCGGAGACATCGACTCAAATCCCAACAACTAAATGTATGAAGACATGTAATTGCCAGTCAACTTTCGATTCGACCAAAAGAACACACCACCAAGCCGTCCACGCCATCCATATCCCGCTAACCTGCACGTTTAGAAATACATGCAGGGCTGAGTACTTCGTACTTAGTGAACACATTGCCAAAACATTCTAAAAAACATGCTTTTAGAGCTATATGATTGAAAACTTGCCCCTCTTACCGCATCATAAGGGTTAGACATATAGATAACTGCTTTAAAAGAATTTTCCACTTGTGACAGCCATAAAACATTTTTGTTTTGAAAATCGCCTGCGCAGGCTAAACTTATATCTTAGGTATGAACCAATCTACAACTTATCTTTCTGTGGTGTCGAGAAGTAGGCCTCCTCCTCGAACACCGTGACCGGCCCAACCGAAGCAAGGCTCACAGTCACCTTAACTAATGCATGCATTGTCCCGTATCTTACAGGACCTTTATCCCGTGCGTCCACATGACCTTTATTAACTTTAACACGTAGATGATTGCATACCAAAACATTTAAAACTCAGGCAAGTCAATCAATTTAAAAAGCGCACGTAATACATAAATAGTACACGCATTCATCATTTGGTTTTAGTTTAGAAAGCCCACATGTCCTCCGAAGATCTAGCTAGGTAGCTTACTCTTTTTGTGTTCTCGCTACTTTCCCGTTCCGCTAGGTCCTTCACAATTTGTCATCGAATAAAGAATAAGACTCTCGATACGTAAGACGTAAAGTAGATTTTGGTCTCGGCTGAAGGACTTCTACATAAAACTCGGGTCTTTCTGTTTTTAAATTTTCTAATTTATCGGATTTCGGAAAACAAAATATGCTTTCCGAGTAAGTGATTTATTTCTAATCAAGCGGTCGAATTAGATCTCGTAAAAAACATAACCGTCTAGGGTTTTAATTTCTTGAATTTATAACATCGTATTAGACCCGTAAAACGAGATTTTTCGACTAAATATCTAAGCCTAAACCGCCTATTAAGGATGGTGAGTCATCCTTGTTAAATCTTTTTAACTTTATGAAAATCTATCTTAACACCTCATCACACTTATTCTCTCTTCTCTCTCCCTCAAATCCGCCACCCTCCCTCTCTCTTCTCTCTCTCTCTTTTGTTCTTCAATCCTCCATTGTTAGTGTTCTTCAAGCTTTCAAAGCTCCACAAGTCATTCATCTTCCGATCAATCTTATTTCCGAGCCCATAAACGTCAAGGTAAGAGCTTTCTCTTGAGTTTGAACCGAAAAAAACTTCTTTCCCTCAATATTGATTATTTTCTAAAGTTTGAGGAAGAAGGAGCATGATGTTCTATGATTAATACATGTTATTAGATGCATAGGAATGGATTCCCATGGTTAGAATTTAATAAAAATCATCCCCCTTAATATATTGATAATACCGAAAATTTTAGGGGTTAGGGTTTGATGTTTTAGTTTCATGTTTTAAGTTGATTGGTTGATGAAATATCACTCTATGTATTAGTATATTGATGCATGAATTGTTTTAGAATTTTCTAAAAATAAAAATAAAAATGTAAGAGAGAAAGAAATAGGAATTTGATGGAGTAATTGATATGTTTTGGATGATGTGATGATATTATTGATATGTAGTAAGAGTATAGATGATTATATAATTTAATTGGATTTTTCTAAAAATAAAATAGAAATTGTAAGAGATGAAAAACCGACGATAAGTTGAGATTCAATAATAAATTGAGTATGTGGTTTTCGTATTGATGAATCTTGGTAGTTGATGAACGTTAGTGGAAAGTTTGAGCAAAATCGGAGAACGTCGAATTTTTAATAAGAGACGAAGAATCGTCGATAAGTCGAGATTGGATAATGATTTAGGTTTATGATTTGAATATTTGTTAATCTTAGTAATCAAGGATCGTTATTGGAAAAATTGAACGAATTCTAAAGAAGTTGAAATATCGGTAAGAGACGAGAAATCGAGTTTAAATGCCGATAGGAAAGTCAAATAAGGAAAACTAATTTGATATTAATGATTGTTGTCGTTTAATAAACGAGATTGTAGTTGACAATATTTCCATTCGAGAAATAAATATAGAACTTAGAAGATTAAAGTTAGAAGTTTGAAATGTGAATTTGAATTGAAATGGTTTAGTACTTGATTAGTTGAAAGACGAGGAAATATACGTCGTGTTTTTAATCGAGAAATATGAAGGAGTTCGTCATGAAAGATTGCGCGTGTTAACTGTAAAAAGATAAAAATTTCGTGAGCTTAAAGGTTGTATAGCATTGAACGAACCTAGGGAATCGTGCGTCGAGTTTTACGAGCACCTAGGGTTTCACTCGGACTGTTTTACGATACGTTACGGAAACTGTCATAACTTCCTGCTCGCTTAACAAAATCGAGATCCGTAAATTGGACAGAAAACTAGACATCCATAGCTTTCTTTTGGTACCAAATTCATCCCCTGTTTCGTAGAATTCTGTTCTGTATGAACTCCAGAACTTCTGTCTTTTGCAGAAACTTTCGTAAGTGTATTTTCTTAAGTTGAATTCTTTTTAACTTCATTCCTTGTGAATTTCTAAGTCGTTATAAGTTATACACTCCCGTTAGTTAACTGACCTAAGTGTTGAGTAAAGGAACTGAGTTAGTTTCTAAACGAGAATTGATCGAGTCTCGTTTATTCGTTAATCAAAAGAATGTAGTTAAAGTGCAAAGGCCTAAAAGTCTAAAACGAATTCGATTTCTTTTTCCTTTATTATCTCGACCGCTTATTAAAGTTCAATTATTTACGTTCAAAGGAGGAAGTCGAGTTTAGAAGACAGGATGGAAGACAGAAGACATAAGTTTTAGTTGTTTTGTAAATCGCCTAAGGTAGGCTTTTCTATATATATCAAATCAAACGAGCGATGCTCGAAAATGTTTACTTATCGCTTTATAACTGTGTTTTAAAGTGATTATCAAGGCATGAAAATATTTGTTTTATGTGAGTTCTTTTGTGCCTTTCTGAGTTAGTCAAAGGGGGTTAACTAATCGATCGGACCGCTGAGTTAACCGTAAGGGTTTTCCAAGGTTTAGTGTACACGGTAGCCGGTGTGTGTGGTACCCTGTTGAGGGGTAGCCAGCCACGGTGAATAGAACGTGCGCAGGAGAAATATACTCTCCCCCGGCGTTGAAACATAAGTTGGGCAAGTTGAACGTAACATCAAGTAAAGGCTTGGCCAAGCTATATTGTAAAAAGAAAGAAAATGTTTAGTAGGCTCGGGTATTTGATGAAAACTCGTTATTTATCGAGATGCCTAATTTAATCTATACTTATGATATGTTTTCGGCAATGTGCCCACTAAGTATGTTTATACTTAGCCCTGCATATGTTTTATAAAATGTGCAGGTTGAGTGACTGGAGCGGTAGAGGTTGAGTAAAGAGTTGTAGATAGGATGAAGAACTTGTGTCAAGCTTTACGCTTTCCGCTGCAAATCTTTTTGAGTTATTGTATATCTTTTTGTCTAAGTCCCGTACAATGAACTTAGTTCCTTTTTGAACAACTTGTCGAGCGATCCTTCAAGGTCGACTCTCTTTCTTTTAATAAAGTCTTTTCATAGATATCAGTTGTCGTTTAATTATCGTGTTTAATTATTCTATTCCCCCTTCTTCCCCACTTCTTTAATCCAACCCCTAGTCGCACCCCGGCTTTGCCATCCCTCAGGATTTGAGGCTGTGACAGAGTGGTATTAGAGCAGTCGTTTTTGCTCTGCATACAAGTTCCTTTCAGTAGTAAGGTGGAGTTTTTGTATATGCTCTACACCTAAGTCTTCTTTCAAGTATAGTTAGGTCGTAACACTAAGTTTAAGAGTGTAGACGACAACTCAACCTCCCGCTACGTCGACTCAACCAAAGAAGGAAAGTAAAGAAAGAGTTTCAGAAGTATGATTTCTTTTAAGAAGAAATTTCTGTTTAAACATGCAAGTATGTTGTGAATAAAGTATGCCAAGTATGAATGTGATTGAAATATAAGAATTTTACTTTGTGAAAGTATGTGAAATTATGTGAGCTATAATTTCTTTGATTGAAATGTTTGTTTGGCATGAGAATCTAGATGAATTCTAAGGCCTTCCCGATTCTTTGAGAACATAGACGTTCTAAGAAGCGTTGGTTCCAAAATATTAAAAAAAAAACAATCGGATCAGAAAGGACAAAATAAAGGGAATCAAAGTAAATAAACAAATGTCACATGCGTAAAGTGACATGAACACAGACTCGTTGGAGTCGACTTGTTTTTATAAATGAAAGCCGTAAAAGTTTCTTTTAAGGAAATGAAATAAAGAATAATAAGAATAATAAGATAATAAGATATTAAGCTAAATGGAAAGAAAATCGTAGAAAATGGTTTATTTCATATATTGTTTGAGTGCAATTTTCTTGAAATTGCTAGATGATTAAGATAAGTTGTGATTAAGTGGTTAAGTATTGCAATTTAAATAATGTAATATTCTAATTGTAATTTAAAAATTCCTTAAGATATGTTAATTATCCTACCAGTTACTGATCCGTGCTCTCTTAAAATCTTTGTAGGATGCCTGCTACACGTGTCACGGCTCGGAAGAGCCAACCCCTGAGACAGCGTACTGTGGTGGACAAGATCTTAGACGAGTACTACGACTACGAGGTGGACCCGAACCATGATATAGGGCAGTTAGTCAGTGACTTCGCCGCACTTTTCTACGCAGCTCGTCACTTTGTTTCAGAGCGTCAGGCCATAGCCGATCTGACTGTACGACTGCCCGACGAGTGGCACGATTGGGTACATGACATAGCCTGGTTCCACATTGCACTGATAGGAGATGACACCGAGCCAATCGGTGACTTTTCTGGATTCGCTCTAGCCATACATAGGCGTTTCTTTGAGAGTCGGTTCATGTGGTCTGTTCCAGTTCAGGAGCACCTTCCTACCTCTACGTTCCGACAAATTTTGTGCCAGATTTTGAGCCTGAGCCGTTTGCCATGGACCCGGAGATGGCCGCACTGTTAGAGTTGCCACCAGTACTTGCACCTAGTCAGGAGTTAGTTCCCAGAGAAGGATACTTAGAGGTGGACGCAGAGCTTGCTGCGATGCTAGAGTTACCATCTCCTCTTACACCACTTGAGGAGATTTGTGCTGAGTGGACGAGTGTCCAAGGACAGTTCGAGGCTGGACCATCTAGGGCCCGTTCTGCAGAGGTGTACGTGTCTAGTTCACTTCCTGAGCACCTTCTTCCCCTGAAGAAGCGTACAGTAGAGCCCGGTTTGGATGACTCTGAGAGGACAGTTTCAGACGTGCCTTCATCACCACCACTTGTACTGTTAGACGGCACCACTTTGAGGGTTGACGAGGGACTTTAGCTCGTCTTTAGTATGGATTCAGAGGAGGATCCGATGGAGGAGGACCCCGAGGAGTTTCAGGCCGTAGAGGGCAGTAGTGACTCGACCGCAGCTTGTTGAGCAGAGCGTCTTAGACGCGTAGTAGTAGTAGTAGAAGTTTATTTTGTCTTGTACATAGTCGGATCAGTAGACTTCTTTTGTAGTACTCTATGCGGATATGAAATTTTTGGGATCGTTTCCGTTTTAGTACTTCCAGTAGATACGGAGATGCAACCTGTTAATGCACCCGGTACATAGATAGGCAGTTAGCCTAGTTTAGACTAGTCGTAGTCTAACTTTTTGTATAAGTCCTCGTTAGAGGCAAAATTAATATTCTTTTTGACGTGTATATATAATATATAACCCCGAGAGTGGGCTTTGATCTTGTGAAAGTTTCTTCTAAAACGCGATTAGAAGAAAAGTTTAGATGAATATTCTGGTTTAACTTGAGAAGTTAAAAGTTTAAAGAGCTAGTATCGAAGTTATTATCTATTCCATGAACTTGTTTAAGTTGGAAAAAGATTTAGTAAGTAAACGAAAGTAGAAAATCAAAATGCTAATGAGAATTCTTGTTTTCTATAGTTCAAGAATGCCGCCAAGAGTAGTTAACAACAGAGGAAGACCTGGTAGGCCCAGGGGACGTGGTAGACGTTAAGCTCAAAACGATAGAGAAGAGGAACAAGAAAGACAAGATACCCCTCCACCACCATCACCATCACCACCTCCACCACTACCCCGTCGTGATACTGAGGACTTATTCCTTAAGTGAAACCCACCTGTGTTTAACGGATCTGGAAACCCAAGCGATGCTGAGCTTTGGGTACGAACTATTGAGCGAATCTTCAAACTTCTCAGATGTACTGATGAGGAGCGTCTGTTATGCGTAGCATTTCAGCTTTCTGGACCAGCTGACTACTGGTGAGAAGCTAGGCAGAAGGTTATACCTGCGGAGCACCTGGCTCGTTTTACATGGGAAGAATTCAAGGAAGCATTGTACGATAAGTACGTACAGAAGACCTATAGAGCTCAGAAGGAGGTTGAGTTCTATAATTTAAAACAAGGAAAGATGACAGTAACCGAGTACGACGTGAAGTTCTGTGAATTGTCAGGGTATACACCTGCTCAGGTTGATACCGAAGAAAAAATAGCAAAGAAGTTCCGTGGGGGACTTAAGCATGAGTTTGGTATAGCGCTAGCCAGTCATGGATGACTGAGCTACACAGAGATTTTAGGACGAGCCCTAGAGATGGAGGCCGTAGTGCCTGATGAAAGGAAAGCTATAACACCCGCACTAGCCTCAACCCAGAATCGAGGCTATTACAACAACAACAATAATCACTACCAGGGAAAAAGGAAATGGGAAGGAGGAAACAATAGTGGCTACTATCACAGAAAACCAGAGGAATGAGAATCAGCAAGGCTTTCAGCAGCCTAACCAGAATAACAATTATGGCAAGAAGCCATGGCAAGGAAACAGTCAATCAGGACTGTACTTACAATGAAGTAATCAAGTGGGACCATGGAAAGGAAAAAATCAGCAAGGTCAGCCACAAGGGCAACAAAGAAACAACCAAGGAGGAAATAACCAAGGAAGAGCTGTCATTCCTGCCTGTCCCAAATGTAATACGGTACACTTCGGGATCTGTCAAGCAAACTCGGGAAGTTGCTTCAACTGTGAGCAGAAGGGGCATATTAAGAGGGATTGCCCGAAATCGTCGCAAGCGACAGGACACAATCAGTATGGACAGCCCTAGCCTTTAAGGGCGATTCAAGCATAGCCGCAGCAGCAGATGACCCAGCAGCAGTTCCAGCAGCACGCTCAACAGCAACAGAATGCAAGGGCATGTGCGATCAAATAGGGTGCGCAGAATAAAGGCAAGGGAAACCTAGCAGGTATGGGTAAACTTCATAATACCCCAATTAAGATACTATTTGATACTGGCGCATCGCATTCTTTTATTGCTGGTTCGTGTGCGGATAACTTAGATATCAGACTTGTACGAGCTGAACACGCTATGAGAGTAGCTACACCTTCAGGAGAGATCACTACTTCCACGCATGTTTGCTCTAACCTAGAATTAGAAATTGGAACTCTTAAAGTTAAGGCGAAATTTGAATGTTATGATAATGTGGGATGTAGATATAATATTAGGAATGGACTGGTTGTCTGAGAATTATGCCACGATTCTCTGCAACGAGAGGAAAATCTCTTTCCAACCACCGGGAAAGAAACCGACAGAATTTCATGGGATTGCAATGGGCAGGAGGATACCGATAATATCCGCCCTACAAGCCAAGAAGTAGATGAAGAAGAAGGGTTGCACAGCTTCTCTTGTATACCTAGTTGGAGAACCAGGAGCCGAGAAGACCATTCAAGACGTGAAAATTGATAACGAATATGAAGACGTCTTTCCAGAAATATTACCTGGTTTACCACCCGATCGTCACATATATTTTTCAATTGACTTAGAACCAGGATCGGCCCCCAAATCAAAAGCTCCATATAGGATGGCACCAAAAGAGTTAGAAGAGCTTAAGATCCAACTGCAAGAATTATTAGACCTTGGATTCATTAGACCGAGTGTTTCACCTTGGGGAGCACCTGTTTTGTTCTTCAGAAAGAAGGATGGTTCTATGAGGATGTGCATAGACTATCGAGAGCTAAATAAGATTACCCTTAAGAATAAGTATCCTTTGCCAAGGATAGAAGACCTCTTTGATCAGCTTAAGAGCGCAGGTGTCTTTCAAAAATAGATTTAAGATCTGGGTATCATCAATTGAAAATCAAACCTGAGGATATACCTAAGACTGCATTCCGAACCAAATATGGCCATTACGAATTCCTAGTTATGCCATTTGGTTTGACTAACGCTCCCGCAGTATTCATGGATCTCATGAATCGAATATTTCACCCGTACTTAGATAAATTCGTCTTATTTTTCATCGACGACATTCTCATTTATTCCAAGAATGAGAAGGAGCACGATGAACACTTGAAGATAGTTTTAGAAATGCTTAGAACTGAGAAACTTTACGCCAAATTCAGTAAGTGCGAGTTTTGGCTGAAAGAAGTGATGTTCCTTGGACACATTGTACCAGCTGAAGGCATCAAAGTAGATCCTGCCAAGGTAGAGGCAGTACGCGATTGGAAATCGCCAACAAATCCGAACGAAATTAGGAGTTTCTTAGGTTTAGCCGGCTATTATAGAAGATTCATCGAGGGATTTTCTACAATCGCTAGACCTATGACGCAACTATTAAGGAAGGAAAACAAGTACAAATGGACGGACGAATGCGAGAAGAGTTTTCAGACACTCAAAGAAAAGTTTACAACAGCACCCGTGTTGGCTCTGCCAGAAGCGAATAAGGAATACGTGGTCTATACAGATGCTTCAAAGAACGGATTAGGGTGTGTATTGATGCAAGACGGAAAGGTGATAGCTTATGCTTCACGACAACTTCGACCTCATGAAATTGAGTACCCAACCCACGACTTAGAACTAGCAGCCGTTGTGTATGTGTTGAATATTTGGAGACACCATCTCTATGGTGTTAGGGTTGAGATTTTTACGGATCACAAGAGTTTGAAGTACTTGTTGGGAAATTTATTAGTAAGAGTTTTGATGAATTCCAAAACCAACTGACCCCAACCGAGTAGATGTTGCCAGAACCTAATATTAGTAGTTAGGCTCGCTGTTTGAGCATTGTCAAGATTTTATCTTTACAGGTCTCCAGCTGAGCGTTCAGTGTATCCAAAAAGGGGAAGTCACCTTCAAGAGATAGAACATCAGTTGTAAGAAAAACAACTGAGTGTTCATCGGATGAAAAGCAGTATGGGGGAAGAGAACATCAGATGAAAGGAAGCCATCTGAGCGTTCGAACCCAACTGATCAGATACAAGGAAGACAACTGAGTGTTCGGGTTCAGAACATCAGTTGTAGAACTCAACCAAGAAGATCAACAGCTTGAAGTTGAAGTCAGCTGAGAGTTTAACTGTTAGTAGTCAGATAGAACATCGGCTGAAGAATAAGTTAGTTGAAGATCGAAAGTCTTAACCGACCACTCCTTGTTGGAAGTCTGTTGTTAAGATTTGAATTTCAAAAAGGAAGTCACGTGAGGGTTTGACCATTCAGTCATTACCCCATTTGGCCCAACACAAGGCTATCTCAGATGGAAAGCAGAAGAGCACAGATGCCATATCGGGAAAGTTTGCAGAGATGAGAGACAAGCCATCGCTTTCAAAGAACAGAGATCAACAGCTCCTCCAACGGCTAGTTGATACTCTCCGCCTATAAATAGAGGCCTTCATTCAATCAGAGAATATATAAGACACACACGCGAGAAGAAACCAGAGAGCGAAAGAAAGAGCAATATTCTTCACGAGCTGAACTGCATTCAATCTCTTAGAACATCACTTGTTGAGAGTTCTAGAGTTAGTTAGTTTTTGTGTCTTTAGATCGAACCTTGAGAACATCACTTAGTGAGAGTTCGTAGAGTGTTAGATCATAGCTCACTTCGTGTTCGAGCTTTTAGTTGGAACCCCATTTTCTTTCACCTGAAAAGGTTTTAGGATCCTACTCTTCTTGCAACTGAGTAGATAGGTTGTTTAGTACCCGGAAACTAAACTGTAAGGTTGATAAGTACCCGCAAACTTATCCTTAACGGTTGGTCAGCCCGCGTAAGTTGAGTGGTTTGTCCAGAAGAACTTGGACAGAGTTGTGTGGACTCACAACTCCTCGTGGACGTAGGAGGTTTCTCCGAACCACGTAAATCTGTGTGTGCTAGTGTTTATTTTGTTTATTTCTTGCATATTCAACTGACCTTCTAACCAGCATACAAACTGATCTTAGCTTTATCAACTGTCTTGGTTTTTGACCGACCTTGCACAAAAGCGTGAGTTGTTTTACGAGTTGTTAATTTCCGCCACATTCCGCACAGCACCACTCTTCCAGCTGAGGTTGCTTACTCAGCTGTGAGATTCCAACTGAGTCCTTTTACTCGGTTGAAGTAATTTTCAGGAGTTTTGTTTTAAAATCCTAACTAGTGTATTCCCCCCCCCCATACACCAGTAACTCGTATCGGGACCATCAAGTGGTATCAGAACAGTGGTTCAAAAGACTACTGACTCTGTTTCACAAGGTGTGAATTCGAGAAAGGTTTCTTCAGTGGTCAACTGAACAGATCTATTTTTCACGCTAGTGCATATTTGCTTGCATATTTGTCCTGTTGTTGTGTGCAGATGGACGTCAAGGACAAGATCCTGGTCATGTTTTCGATAGTAAATTATACATCCTGGAGGACACGGATGAAGAAGATCTTACTGTCGAAGCATCATAGGATGCAACAAGTACTCTCGTCCGGACCGATCATCATCAAAGAAAGAATCGCTCGCACTCCTACAAATCCCAACGATGGGGATACAGTTGTGGAGTTTGTGGAGAAGCAGCCGGAAGACTACACTCCTGAGGAAGCCAAGGTGAGCCAGTTGGATATCTGGGCTCAAAGCACGATTATGTCCAATGTTGGACAAGACTATCTCCCTTGGATTGAAGAGTGTGAGACTGCCAAAGAAATGTGGGATATCCTGGCATCGCTGAGTGAAGAAAGCAATGAGACGAAGGAGAACAAGTTCTCACATGCATGCCAAGACTTCGACAACTTTTGTCTGAGAACAGATGAAACAATTGATCAGCTAGCTCCGGTTTATGGACATCCTCAGAAGAATCCAGTCCATCCGAAGAGGAAAATACACACTAAGAGAAATCAATCTCAAAGTGTTGCAAGCTCTACCGGCTGAGAGCCGAGCTGACCTTGGTGAAATGGGAACTGAAAGATTGTTCTCAATTTTAAAGGGAAATGAGTATAAGGTGAACCGAAGAAGATCTCAGTCCTCGATTCAGACGAGTCGACTTGAGGATGTTGGTTCAGCCTCAAAGTCAGTTGTACTTCGAGCTGACTACTCCAAATCGAGAACATCGAGGCCAACAAGATCTGCAGACACAGCTGCAAAGGAGCCAAGCAGAGAGGAACTGCAACAGAACATTGCCGCCCTGTCAAAGAAACTTGCCGACATGGACACTCGGTTCGGGAAATACAAACGATTCTACAAATCAAACCGAACTCGAGACAGTTCAAAGCCTTTCACCAACGGTTGCTTTGAATGCGGCAAGGAGGGACATTTCAAAGCTGACTGTCCAGACCTCTCAAAGAAAGAGAGAGAAGCGTTGAGGGCCAAGCAAGCTGGAAAGAACAAGGCCATGGTAGCAGAAGAAGCAGCTGACGACATGGACATCTTCACTGACACTGAAGATGAGGATGAGTTGACTTCCACCAACAACGCTATCAATCAGGATCAATGTCTCATGGCACTTGGAACCGACCTAGATGATACTGAGGTACACTCTAATCCTGCTAAGTTAAATTCTTCCAATACTTCTAACATGCAGGAATCACTGGACGAAGAGTTGGAACCCTCCTGGAGTGACTTTCAAGAACTCAGTGAGGAACTACATCAGCAATCAGTTGAGTTTAAGAGTCTTCAAGAACAGTTCTCAAAACTTGAAGAATCCTTAACCATGAAGGACGATCTGATCAAGAGTCAAACAGAGGAAATTGAGAATCTAAAAAATCAACTGAATGCAGTCAACCGAACTAATGCCCCAACTGATGAGGGGTTGACAAAGCAGATCAAAGAGCAGCAAGATCAGTTGAAAATTCAAGAGACTCAGATCGACCAGCTGATAAAGAAGTCAGATGGACAAACCGAGCAGATAACTGTCCTCCTCAAGGAATTGCAAACTGAGAAGGACAATCTAATCAAGCTGTATCAGTCATCCAAGATCATCGAGAATCTTATCAGTTACAGTAGACAGATGGATGACGTGTCAGGACTCGGTTATGATGTGATTAAAGACAGTGGAATTCCTCCAGCAACCTTCATCAAAGCTGTTGAGGTCAAGGTTGTCGAACCTAACACAGTGGAACTTGAGTCACCACAAAGTAATTCAACCTCCACCTCTCAGCAAGCTCAACCGACCAAGGCAACCACAACTGAGAAGGGAAAAAGAGCAGTAGATGGAGGACAAAATGTTCCATCTGTTGGGACATCAACCGAGCGGGAATGCTCCAAAAGTCAGAAGAGGAATCAGAGGCGTCGAAGGCATAATCACAACCGAACTCAGAATCAGAATCGACCTCTGCATCAACCTCAGAGTCAACATCAGAAAGAATTGAACCAACCGCACAACCGACAAGGGTTCAATCATTTGAATCAACAGCGGTTCCAACATCAGTTCAACCAAAGGTTCCAACGGAGTCAACCAATGAGGAACAGGTCGAACAACTGGAGATATTCATGCCACAATATGAATCACCAACAGGGCGTGAACAGCTACAGACAACACTCAGGGAGTTGGAATCAGAATCAGCCACAAAGATTCCAACATGGCGTCTGACCTCACAGACAAATTCAACAGGATAAGAATCGCCATCAAAACAGGGGGGAAGCCTCTCCTCCGAAAGCTCAGAATGGGAGAAAGCCAACTCCTCCCAAGAAACAGAACATCACTACTAACAACAAGCCTAAGGATAACCAAGGTGTTGTTATAGTGGATGATGAAGAAAAAGTGATCTGGATTGATAAATCCATCCATGTATACAGGGAAAAGCGACGCACAGTTCCAGGGGGAACTGGTTCTAACCCTCCAGGACCCAACTAAAATTGGGGACCTAAGCGAGTTTCTCTTTGCAGGTACATGAGAAACAGCTGAGGAAGAATAAAGCGTCTGCAACAATGTGGGTGATGGATAGTGGATGCTCAAAACACATGACAAATCTGAAGGATTTGCTTGGAAGCTTCGTGGAGAAAGAAGGACCCTCAGTTACTTTTGGTGATAACTCAAAAGGTTACACCAGAGGTTACGGTACCCTTGAAACCAATCATGTTTCGATTTCTAATGTTTCTTATGTTGATGGATTGAAGCATAACTTGCTCTCCGTCAGCCAATTCTGTGATAATGGTTTCTCTGTCAAGTTTGATGCACAGGGTTGCAGGGTTAAAAATGTCGGATCAAAGCAGGTGATATTGTTGGGAAATCGATCACCAACCGGGAATGTCTACTACGCTGATTGGAACAGCAGTCTTCCTGACACCTGCCTATTATCAAAGAGTAGTTCAGATGTGAGCTGGCTGTGGCATAAAAGGCTCAACCATCTAAACTTCAAGACTATGAACCGACTTGCCAGGCAAGAACATGCAAAGGGCATTCCAAACCGAGTGTTTTCAACAACACACATCTGCAGTGCATGCCAGTTGGGAAAGCTCGCTAGATCCTCCTTCCGGTTGAAGTCGACTCCCTCAACCGACCGAGTGTTACAGCTGATCCACATGGATCTCTTCGGGCCAGTTACACCAAAGAGCATAAATGGCAACGAGTACACCCTGGTTGTAACTGATGACTACTCAAGATATACGTGGACAATCTTCATGCACCACAAGAGTGAAACCCGAGATGAGCTACCCAAGCTGATGGATCGGATATCGAACCAACAAGAGATGAAGATCATTTCTATCCGATTAGATCGTGGAACTGAGTTTCTAAATAAAACCATCATCGAGTACTGCGAGAAGCATGGAATTACACATCAAACATCAGCAGCGCGTACTCCGCAACAGAGTGGAGTAGCTGAGCGAAGAAACCGAACACTGAAAGATGCAGCTACATCCATGCTAACAAGCTCAGCTCTGCCAAAAAGATTTTGGGCTGAGGCCATCAATACTGCATGCTACACTCAGAACCGGTCTCTTCTGACCAAGCGGTTAGGAAAGACACCATACGAGCTATGGAGACGCAGGAAGCCAAATATTTCTTATTTTCCCGTTTTTAGTTCTAAGTGTTATATTCACAACAATGGGAAGACTCAGTTGAAAACTTTTGATGCCAAAGCTTCGAAAGGCATATTTCTCGGATATGCCACTCGGATCAAGGCTTATAGAGTTTTCAACAATGGCTCTCGTGTTGTGGAGATAACACCTCATGTTAGTTTTGATGAATCTACTTTTAAGTGTAGGGAACAGGCTAAAGGACAACAGGGTGATCCACAAATTCCACCTGTTCTCACCAGATCACAAGCTCTAAGGGAAAAGAATCTAGCTGAACCACTGGTATGGGCAACCGAGGATGAGGATCCATACTCCTCTGAAGATGAATGCGAAGACCCCAGCTCATCTCAAGGGGGAACTTCAGCTGATGCTTCTCCAACTGCATCGGCATCCGAAGCCCAACCGAGTCCGGTTGAAACTAATGTCAATGTTGAGGATCCAGACTCAACAGCTGATCAATCACCAGCTCTGAAGACTCCAACTCAGATCACGGAACAGACACAGTTGGAAGAAGAAGGAAGACGCAACCGAAGATGGTATGAAGTTCATTCCACTGACAACATCATCGGAGATCCAACCGAAGGTGTGCATACAAGAAGCAGAGTTGCGACTCAGGATTCAACCGAGGAAGATTCCAACACTTATGACCAATATGCTGAGGAGTTGGCAGTTCTAGAGGATTTCGAGCAAGCTGGAGATGTTGCCATGATTTCTTGCTTTGTAGCTGATGTGCCTGAACCAAAGAACATTGTGGAAGCTCTCAACTGTGTTCACTGGACAACAGCCATGCAAGAAGAACTGAATGAGTTTCTACGCAACTGTGTATGGGAGTTGGTAGAAAGACCAAATGGTGTCAAGGTTATTGGATTGAAGTGGATTTTCAAAAACAAGAGAGACGCCATTGGATTCATAGTGAGGAATAAGGCAAGGTTGGTAGCTCAAGGATATTGCCAACAAGAAGGAATCGATTTCGAGGACTCCTTCCCGCCGGTTGCAAGGCTGGAAGCCATCCGAATCTTTCTAGCCTATGCCGCACATCACAAGTTCAAGGTATATCAGATGGATGTGAAGTGTGCATTCCTTAACGGAGATATCAAGGAAGATGTATATGTTGAACAACCTCCTGGTTTTGAGACTGGAGATAGAAGAGTGTACAAGTTGAAGAAAGCAATTTATGGACTAAAACAAGCACCCAAAGCTTGGTATGACACTCTTTGTGGTTTTCTTCTGAACTCGAGTTTCAAACGAGGATCAGTTGTCAAAACCCTGTTCACCATCAAAGTTGGAGATGACATTCTTGTTGTGCAAATCTATGTTGACGACATCATATTCGGTTCTAAGTCGGAGGAACCGTGTGAAAAATTTTCAAACTCATGAAGGAGAAGTTCGAGATGTCGATGATGGGCGAGATGAATTATTTTCTTGGGCTACAAGTGAAGCAGTCAGAAAAGGGCATCTTCATCAATCAGTCCAAGTATACAAAAGAGCTCATCACCAAATTCGGATTGCAGACAAGCAAGACAACAAGGATCCCGATGAATACTAACTGGAAGATTGAACCTGGAACTGAAGGAAAGCTCGTGGATGCCAGTAAGTATAGAGGGATCCTCGATTCTTTGCTATATCTAACTGCCAGCCGGCCAGACATATCATACACAGTTGGAGTGTGTGCTCAGTTCCAAGTTCAACCCAGGGAAGCACACATGTTAGCAGCAAAGAACATCATCAAGTATCTGAAGGGTACAGTCAATGTTGGTCTGTAGTATCCAACTGACGACAATATTCAGCTGACCGGATACTCAGATGCAGATCTAGCCGGAGATCGGTTGGACAGGAAGTCTACTTCTGGACACTGTCAGTTCATGGAAAGCAAGCTAGTTTCGTGGTTCTCCAAGAAACAAGCATGTGTTGCTACTTCTACAACCGAGTCAGAGTATATGGCTGCTGGAAGCTGCTGCATGCAAGTGTTATGGCTCAAGCAACAGCTGAGAGATTATGAAGTTTCAACTGGACAGGTTCCCATTCATTGTGATAGCTCAAGTGCCATTGCTATCTCTCTGAATCCTGTTCACCACTCTCGGACAAAGCATATCGACATCCATCATCATTTTATCCGAGATCATATTGAGAAGAAGGATGTATCCATGGAGAAGATTCCAACTGAGATTCAGAGAGCTGATATCTTCACCAAACCTCTAGCTGAAGCTCGGTTCAAGATGCTATGTGACCTCCTTGGATTGTTGGATCCATCAGATGAAGAGTCAACTGAAGTAAAGAGATAGATATCCATCTGAGGGGGAAGCTCAGATGAAGGGGGAATCTCAGATGCGGATTGCCAACTGAAGACATCAGACGTCAACTGAACAGACGAACTTGAGTCAGTTGATGGTATGCCGATCAAATGCAGATTGCCAACCGAAGGAATCAGACGTCAGCTGAACAGATAAACTTGAGTCAGCTGATGGTATGCCGCAACATGGGAACTCAGCTGATTCCAACATTAGCTGGCAGGTAACATTTATGGCTGAAGGTGTTATGTTCTTAAATGAGAATGTCTGAAATAAATTCAAACATTCCTGAACTAGTCAGTTACATTAAAAAGCCATCATGTCGCATTAAATGTAAAGTACGGATGAACATCCATAGCCTACTTTATAGTGCGACTGGGCTGACATGAAAACTGTACACCTTCTCATGGGCGGGTTGGAACTCGGTGCATGACGTCAAGTCAAAGATAGTCAACAGTCACGTAATCTCAGCCGTTGATGGATTCGCGCCATTTAACCCTAGCCGTTGATCTCTGCCGAGTCAAAAACCTATATAAGGCGGTAAATCAGGAAGAAATCTCCTACTTTTCTTATTGGTGTATATCTGATTTAACTGTTCATCGTCTTCACAGATTTTGCCTAACCCTTTTCTGCAAAAGATCTTCTTTCCTTTCCTCTATATATATTCCTTTTGCAGTGATCATAAATGGCACCGAAAAGTAAAAAAATGGCTTCATCAGGTTCTTCCTTCGTCCCTACTTCATATGAAGAATCCTTCGACATGTTGGTGTCGAAGATCCACTTTGAGCAAATCCTCTCCGATGAGGAATTGGAGTCACCGGTGTTGGCTCTCCTTGCAAACATCCTCAGAGAAAACGGCCTCCTGGAATGGGCCAAGCTTTGCCCATCCCATCTTCTCAGGCGTCAAGTGGGGGAGTTTTACGTAAATTTGAAGGCCCCCCTTGAATCTACAGAAGGATTATCTACGGAAGTCTCCTGCCGGCAAAGAGATGTTCCAGCCAAGACCATACGTCGTGTCTCATTCCCCATCGACGTTTCCGATGTCCTCCGTTACATCATCCCTATCAACCACACCGCCACTAAACTTCTGGAGAATATATCCGATGAGTACGTCGATGAATTTTTGGAGAAAGCTCTGATTACTCCGGAGAAGTTAAGGAGTAATATGCAGAGGACGAAGCTGAAGCCAGAACATCGCCTGCTGTTCGATGTTATTTCAAAGGTGGTGTTCAGTTACAGTGGCGCATTCAGCGATATCAGCCGACCCAAATTGAGGCAATTGGTGGCCTTGGAGCATCAACACCAGATCAACTGGTTCTAATATTTCTCGAACCAGTTGATGGTGGAGAAATTGAAGATCACCGAGACAACATCCGAGTCGGGAGAGAAGCTGCTCAGTGTCAAGGGGACACTCAACTTCGGCTGCAAGATCTCTGCCCTCATCTTGCTCGCGACCAAGGACCACAACATGGTCTGGGCAGACTGCCAACCAGAGCCAAATGTTCCGAGCACCTTGCTCGATGCCAACATTGTGACCGCTACTTCGGCCAATGTTGAGGAAACAATTGAAACCTCCCTCCCAACCGAATCCAATATTCCGAGCTCCCAGCTCGATGCCGATGTTGTGACCTCCTCTTTGGCCAACATCGATGAACCTTTTGAACCATTGCCTTATGATATTTCTCCCTCCCCAATCAATGAGGAAGACGACCTTCAGGTAGTTGCGCTGGATCACGAGGGAAGGGTGGCCTACTGCTTTCAAAAGCTGCTAGGCATGTTCCCTGAGGCTCGCCACATTCCCGTCTTCGCCACTCTGGGAACCGAGCTCTTGTACCAGTTCCACCTGATCTTCAGCCATTGGTACGTCAAAGAAGATACGATCAGGGTGCAGAGCTGAGACAGGCTGAAGTCAGATGAGTCCCACATCCGAGCCTACTTCAACTACTCCAACCTGGAGGTGGCTTACAACAACCGGATTGCGCTGCTCACTCGTCGGCTGGACCAGAGCAGAGCTAAAGGGACGGACACAAGGGAGGCAGCTGGACAGGAGTGCATTGACTTCCTCGACAGCATGCTGATCAAGTCAGCTGACTTCCTTGAGGATGTGGACGCAGCCGCCGCAGCAGCGAAGGAAGAAGAAGAAGAGCTAAAGCTGTACCTGGCCAACCGACAAGCCACGGTCACAGTTGAGCCTCTAGCTCTGATTGCTCAAGCCCCTCCAGCTGATCAGCATGCTCCCACAACTGAAGAGATATGTGAGCTGGTGGCTGAGAGGGTGAACCAACTAAGAACCGAGCTGCTTGCCAACCTCCAGCATCAAAAAGATAACCAACTGAGGGCGTTGGAAGCACAAGAAGTCAAGAACCAACAACTGGTGGAGGAGAATGTTGATCTGAAGACCAAGCTGAATGAATTCTCCTCCTCCACCAGTCAAGAAGTGTCGGAGTTGAAGTCCACTCTGTTGGGATTGAAGTCGGAGCTGAACGTCTTCAAATCCTTGGCCGATTCCAATCTTGCCAAGTCCCAACAGACACAAGATGCTGAATGGGAGTCCCACTTCGAGTCGCGTTGGGCTGAGTTCGCTGCTTTTCAGACAGAGGTCATCGAAAACCTCTCTGTCTTGAAGAAAGCAGAACAACAGCGCCAGGACTTGGATCTGGCGAAGAAGATGGAGCTTGAGTGTGCGGTCGATGAACTCTTCAACCGCATCAAACTTGCCGAACAACAACTCACCTCCCTGGATGGTTCAGTAGCAAGCCTTGTTGCTGATGCCAAAAAGGGGGAAGAGAAGGAGACGGAGGTTGAAGTGCAGGAAGAAGAAGAGACCCAAGCCGAAGGAGAGACGCCAGCTCAAGGGAAATCTCAACTGAAGAGGAGGAGGTCTGCTCAAAGGAAGTCTGCTGCTCCCAAGCCAACCGAAGTCGGTGGAGCTGGAATGGAAAAGAACTTGGAGCAGGCAGAGAAGTTCGGAGTTTCCTACAACTCTATAGCGGAGATCGCAGCCGAGCTGGATTCTGAACTCGACGGGATAACAACCGAAGAGTGCATTGCAGCGGCCAAGGCTATGGATGTAGAGGAGAAGGATTACATGAACCCGAGCTGGATCAGAAAGTTTGCCACCAGCCAAGCGAGGAGGGTGAACCAGTTCGAGGAAGAGCTGAAGAAAATGTCCCAGAACCTGGACCGCAACGTTGCCTCCCGCAGCTGACGCCGCATCAACAAACATCAATCAAAGGCGAAAGCTCGGTTGAAGCAACAAAGGTTGCCAGCAAAGTCCAAAGTCGAGAGTCGGTTTAGGTATGTTGACAAGTGGATGCCGACCGAGTGGAATGAAGATTGGGAATTGTTCAAGCAGGAGTTCGTGAACGACTTCTACTATAGGAAGGTTTACGCAACTGATGACCAGAGGAAAGCGTTCAAGGAAGCGCTGACCGAGTTGCACTCAGGAGACCCGGGCATGTTTAGCCAATTCAGGCGGGCTATGATTGACACCAACCTGGACTTGAACACAGTTCTGGTTCCCCAGAAGGTTACTTACCGGCCTCCCTTCCTCCCAAACTCTCGCAACCCGAACCGCACGAAGATCGCAGCTGAGGCGAGGCAGGTTTGCAAGGAGCATGGAGTGGACATTTCTAAGGAGTCACCTGCCAAGAGAGAGATTTTTGTTAGGATTTTTAGTAAGTATGGGCTACAATTTTAGCTCAGTTAGTTTTCAAGCAACTGTTGTAATTTTTGGCTTTTGCGCTTATCCTTGTAACACTCAGTTGTAATGAAAACTACTCAGTTATAAGATTCAACTTGACGTACAATCCCTCATTGTCCAAGCTCTAAATCGCAAAGTTATTTCAATACCATGTTATAACTGTGCTAACCCTTTGATGTTTCAATCTTATAGACTGTCTAGAATTTCAGCTGAGATTTTGGATATGTAAGAATTGTATAAGGGTTTTAAAGTTTTAGAGTCTTGATCTGTAAGTTTGTAAGGGGTTTTGGCATCATCAAAAAGGGGGAAATTGTTGGGAAACTTGTTAGTAAGAGTTTTGATGAATTCCAAAACCAACTGACCCCAACCGAGTAGATGTTGCCAGAACCTAATATTAGTAGTTAGGCTCGCTGTTTGAGCATTGTCAAGATTTTATCTTTACAGGTCTCCAGCTGAAGATGGCAACAAGGCTTCACTCGGATAGAACATCAGTTGTGAGGAAGACAACTGAGCGTTCAGTGTATCCAAAAAGGGGAAGTCACCTTCAAGAGATAGAACATCAGTTGTAAGAAAAATAACTGAGTGTTCATCGGATGAAAAGCAGTATGGGGGAAGAGAACATCAGATGAAAGGAAGCCATCTGAGCGTTCGAACCCAACTGATCAGATACAAGGAAGACAACTGAGTGTTCAGGTTCAGAACATCAGTTGTAGAACTCAACCAAGAATATCAACATCTTGAAGTTGAAGTCAGCTGAGAGTTCAACTGGTAGTAGTCAGATAGAACATCGGCTGAAGAACAAGTTAGTTGAAGATCGAAAGTCTTAACCGACCACTCCTTGTTGAAAGTTTGTTGTTAAGATTTGAATTTCAAAAAGGAAGTCACGTGAGGGTTTGACCGTTCAGTCATTACCCCATTTGGCCCAACACAAGGCTATCTCAGATGGAAAGCAGAAGAGCACAGATGCCATATCGGGAAAGTCTCCAGAGATGAGAGACAAGCCATCGCTTTCAAAGAACAGAGATCAACAGCTCCTCCAACGGCTAGTTGATACTCTCCACCTATAAATAGAGGCCTTCATTCAATTAGAGAATATATAAGACACACACATGAGAAGAAACCAGAGAGCGAAAGAAAGAGTAATATTCTTCACGAGCTGAACTGCATTCAATCTCTTAGAACATCACTTGTTGAGAGTTCTAGAGTTAGTTAGTTTTTGTGTCTTTAGATCGAACCTTGAGAACATCACTTAGTGAGAGTTCGTAGAGTGTTAGATCATAGCTCACTTCATGTTCGAGCTTTTAGTTGGAACCCCATTTTCTTTCACCTGAAAAGGTTTTAGGATCCTACTCTTCCTGCAACTGAGTAGATAGGTTGTTTAGATACCCGGAAACTAAACTGTAAGGTTGATAAGTACCCGCAAACTTATCCTTAACGGTTGCTCAGCCCGCGTAAGCTGAGTGGTTTGTCCAGAAGAACTTGGACAGAGTTGTGTGGACTCACAACTCCTCGTGGACGTAGGAGGTTTCTCCGAACCACATAAATCTGTGTGTGCTAGTGTTTATTTTGTTTATTTCTTGCATATTCAACTGACCTTCTAACCAGCATACAAACTGATCTTAGCTTTATCAACTGTCTTGGTTTTTGACCGACCTGGCACAAAAGCGTGAGTTGTTTTACGAGTTGTTAATTTCCGCCACATTCCGCACAGCACCACTCTTCCAGCTGAGGTTGCTTACTCAGCTGTGAGATACCAACTGAGTCCTTTTACTCGGTTGAAGTAATTTTCAGGAGTTTTGTTTTAAAATCCTAACTGGTGTATTCCCCCCCCCCCCCATATACCAGTAACTCGTATCGGAACCATCAATACTTTTTCGAGCAAAAGGAATTGAATATGAGACAAAGACGATGGCTCGAACTAGTAAAGGATTATGATTGTGGTATCAACTATCATCCAGGAAAAGCAAATGTTGTAGTTGACGCGCTGAGTTGCAAGACTCCAACCAAGTTAGGATGTCTCTTTGTTGAGGAAGAAGCTCTTGTACGAGAATTTGAGAAAATGGACTTAGAAGTGCTTGATACACCTGAAACGATAACAAACCATATAGCAGCACTCGTAGCTACACCAGACTTACGAGAAAGAATCATAAGTGCGCAGAGAAAGGACGAGTCAATTGAGAAGCTTCGACTAAGGATAAGAACGGATAAACTGGACGGTTTTTTCGAGGCACCAGATAATGCGATTTTGTTTGAAGGCAGACTTTGTATCCCTGAAGACAACGAATTGAAGAATGATATCATGAGTGAGGCTCACGATACGCCATATACAGCACACCCAGGGAGTACGAAGATGTATCAAGATTTAAGAAAGAATTTCTGGTGGAACGGTTTGAAACGAGATGTTGCCTCGTTCGTGGAAAGATGTTTGATTTGTCAACAAGTGAAAGCTCTACACCAAAGAACATATAGATTGTTACAACCATTAAGTATTCCAGCATGGAAATGGGAAGATATAGCTATGGATTTTGTGACAGGTTTGCCCAAGACTAAGAGAGGAAATACTGCCATCTGGGTAGTTATCGATAGACTCACAAAATCAGCTCACTTTTTACCAATCCCAATCACCTATGGATCAAAGAATTTGGCACAGTTGTATGTCCGTGAGATTGTACGTCTGCACGGAATACCGAAGTCAATAACGTCTGATAGAGATGCCAAGTTCACTTCAAGATTTTGGATCACTATGCAGAAGGAGTTAGTTACCGAACTTAATTTTAGTACCGCTTTTCACCCTCAGATAGAAGTGAGAATTGGGAAAAGATCTTGCCATTAGTCGAATTTGCATACAATAACAGTTATCAAGCAACGATAGGAATGGCGCCTTATGAGGCATTGTATGGAAAGAAATGTAGGTCACCACTTTATTAGGATGAAGTAGGTGAAAGAAAGAATCTAGGACCCGATGCGGTCAGTGAAATGATCGAGATCATCCGACAGATTCGAGTTAGAATGAAAGAGGCCCAGAGCCGACATAAGTCTTACGCCGACGATCGTCGAACAAATCTTAGCTTTGAAATTGGGGATAAGGTTTTCCTCAAGATTTCTCCGTCTAAAGGAATCATTAGATTCGGTGTTAAGGGTAAACTCAGACTAAGGTTTATAGGACCTTACGAGATTTTGGAGAAAATAGGACCTGTTGCTTATAGATTGGCCTTACCGCCAAGTCTAGGAAATGTCCATAACGTGTTTCATGTATCTCAATTACGAAAGTATGTCTTTGACCCTAAGCACTTAATTAACCATCAAGACGTTGTTCTTGAGTCCGACTTAAGTTATGAAGAGAAACCATTGTCTATCTTGGATTGAAAAGAACAATAATTAAGAAATAAGTCGATACCTTTGGTTAAAGTGCTATGGAATCACCACGGGCAAGAAGAAGCCACGTGGGAACTCGAAGAAAAGATAAAAAATAAATACCCTTACCTTTTTGAAGAAGGTATGCAAATTTCGGGACGAAATTTCTTGTTAGAGGGGTAGGATTTAATACCCCAGATATTTCTTCCGTCGCTAAAATAAAAATTTAATTATAAATTAAGGCTTTGCACGCCTAAGTTAAGGATTTTCGATTCTAAGACTAACGGTGAAATCCGTTTCTGAAAATAAATTCCAGAAGTCGGTTGAACGACTACTGTATTAGGGTTTTCGCGTCCGATAAAATTTTCGTTCAAAAACTCAGATCGAAAAACCATCAGACTTTACATTTACTTTTTCTGCGATACGAGTTCACCGGAGAAAGTCAGTTTTTATTATTTTTCCAGGTGAATCTTGGACTGTCTTATCCCGACTTTTCATCGGATTTCAGAAAATAAAATATGCTTTCCGAGTAAGAGATTTATTTCTAATATAGCGATCGAATTAGATCTCGTCAAAAACATAACCGTCTAGGGTTTTAATTTCTCAATTTTATAACGTTGTATTAGACCCGTAAAACGAGATTTTTCGACTAAGTATCTAAGCCTAAACTGCCTATTAAGGATGGTGAGTCATCCTTGTTAGATCTTTTTAACTTTATGAAAATCTATCTTAACACCTCATCACACTTATTCTCTCTTCTCTCTCCCTCAAATCCGCCACCCTCCCACTCTCTTCTCTCTCTCTCTCTTTTGTTCTTCAATCCTCCATTGTTAGTCTTCTTCAAGCTTTCAAAGCTCCACAAGTCATTCATCTTCCGATCAATCTTATTTTCGAGTCCATAAACGTCAAGGTAAGGCTTTCTCTTGAGTTTGAACCGAACAAAACTTCTTTCCCTCAATATTGATTATTTTCGAAAGTTTGAGGAAGAAGGAGCATGATGTTCTACGATTAATACATGTTATTAGATGCATAGGAATGGATTCCCATGGTTAGAATTTAATAAAAATCATCCCCCTTAATATATTGATAATACCAAAGATTTTAGGGGTTAGGGTTTGATGTTTTAGTTTCATGTTTTAAGTTGATTGCTTGATGAAATATCACTCTATGTATTAGTATATTGATGCATGAATTGTTTTAGAATTTTCTAAAAATAAAAATAAAAATGTAAGAGAGAAAGAAATAGGAATTTGATGGAGTAATTGATATGTTTTGGATGATGTGATGATATTATTGATATGTAGTAAGAGTATAGATGATTATATAATTTAATTGGATTTTTCTAAAAATAAAATAGAAATCGTAAGAGACGAAAAACCGACGATAAGTTGAGATTCAATAATAAATTGAGTATGTGATTTTCGTATTGGTGAATCTTGGTAGTTGATGAACATTAGTGGAAAGTTTGAGCAAAATCGGAGAACGTCGAATTTTTAATAAGAGACAAAGAATCGTGGATAAGTCGAGATTGGATAATGATTTAGGTTTATGATTTGAATATTTGTTAATCTTAGTAATCAAGGATCGTTATTGGAAAAATTGAACGAATTCTAAAGAAGTTGAAATATCGGTAAGAGACGAGAAATCGAGTTTAAATGCCGATAGGAAAGTCGAATAAGGAAAACCAATGATTGTTGTCGTTTAATAAACGAGATTGTAGTTGACAATATTTCCATTTGAGAAATAAATATAGAAGTTAGAAGATTAAAGTTAGAAGTTTGAAATGTGAATTTGAATTGAAATGGTTTAGTACTTGATTAGTTGAAAGACGAGGAGATATACGTCGTGTTTTTAATCGAGAAATATGAAGGAGTTCGTCATGAAAGATTGCGCGTGTTAACTGTAAAAAGATAAAAATTTCGTGAGCTTAAAGGTTGTATAGCATTGAACGAACCTAGGGAATCGTGCGTCGAGTTTTACGAGCACCTAGGGTTTCACTCGGACTGTTTTGCGATACGTTACAGAAACGGTCATAACTTCCTGCTCGCTTAACAAAATCAAGATCCGTAAATTGGACAGAAAACTAGACATCCGTAGCTTTCTTTTGGTACCAAATTCATCCCCTGTTTCGTTGAATTCTGTTCTGTATGAACTCCAGAACTTCTGTCTTTTGCAGAAACTTTCGTAAGCGTATTTTCTTAAGTTGAATTCTTTTTAACTTCATTCCTTGTGAATTTATAAGTCGTTATAAGTTATACACTCCCGTTAGTTAACTGACCTAAGTTTTGAGTAAAGGAACCGAGTTAGTTTCTAAACGAGAATTGATCGAGTCTCGTTTATTCGTTAATCAAAAGAATGTAGTTAAAGTGCAAAGGCCTAAAAGTCTAAAACGAATTCGATTTCTTTTTCCTTTATTATCTCGACCGCTTATTAAAGTTTGATTATTTACGTTCAAAGGAGGAAGTCGAGTTTAGAAGACAAGATGGAAGACAGAAGACAGAAGCTTTAGTTGTTCTGTAAATCGCCTAAGGTAGGCTTTTCTATAAATATCAAATCAAACGAGCGATGCTCGAAAATGTTTACTTATCGCTTTATAACTGTGTTTTAAAGTGATTATCAAGGCATGAAAATATTTATTTTATATGAGTTCTTTTGTGCCTTTCTGAGTTAGCCAAAGGGGGTTAACTAATCGATCGGACCGCTGAGTTAACCGTAAGGGTTTTCCAGGGTTTAGTGTACATGGTAGCCGGTGTGTGTGGTACCCTGTTGAGGGGTAGCTAGCCACGGTGAATAGAATGTGCGCGAGAAGTATACTCTCCCCCAGCGTTGAAATAGAAGTTGGGCAAGTTGAACGTAACATCAAGTAAAGGCTTGGCCAAGCTATATTGTGAAAAGAAAGAAAATGTTTAGTAGGCTCGGGTGTTTGATGAAAAACCCCGATGCGCTATTTATCGAGATGCCTGATTTAATCTATACTTATGATATATTTTCGGCAATGTGCCCACTAAGTATGTTTATACTTAGCCCTGCATATGTTTTATAAAATGTGCAGGTTGAGTGACGGGAGTGGCAGAGGTTGAGTAAAGAGTTGTAGATAGGATGAAGAACTTGTGTCAAGCTTTATGCTTTCCGCTGCAAATCGTTTTGAGTTATTGTATACCTTTTTGTCTAAGTCCCGTACAATGAACTTAGTTCCTTTTTGAACAACTTGTTGAGCGATCCTTCAAGGTCGACTCTTTTTCTTTTAATAAAGTCTGTTCATAGATATCAGTTTTCGTTTAATTATCGTGTTTTAATTATTCTATTCCTCCTTCTTCCCCGCTTCTTTAATCCAACCCCTAGTCGCACCCTGGCTTTGCCGTCCCTCAGAATTTGGGGCTGTGACAAAAAATTAATCATCTCTGCAAGGGCAATTATGCCGAAAATTAGAGAAAAATAGAGATGATTTTGATTTGATATTGAACTCAAGAATTGATGAATTTGTTACCTCTTGGATTAGGTTTTGAAGAACTAGGATGATGATGATGATCTTGTTGAAGTTGGAAGCTTGAAAATTTAAGCTTCAATGGAGTTTTTCATCTCTATGTGTTTGTGTGTGTATGTTACGGTTTGGAGAGGGAAGAGAGAAGAGATAATTTTCTTCTTTCTTCTTGGGTAGAACACGGTGAGAGAGAGAGAGTGTGAGATAAATGAATTGAATTTAGTAAGCTTCTCCAAAAAGATAAGAATTATGACTAAGTAAAGGAATATAACCATTGTTATTCCATGTAGAGTAGAAAATAGGTATAATAGGGTAGAATAATAATAATGATGGAGAGAATTAGGGAGAGAGAGAGGAGCTATGTCGGCAAGAGAGAAAGAAGAGAGAGATAATTATTTGATTTTTAACTGGTATAATTTTCCCCGGATGAAAAAGTTTTCCAGTAGAATATATCCGTATCATTTCGTTTATACTGAAAACGGCTATAAACTCTCCTCGACTCGTTTTCGACATCGAAAATACCTCAACTCTATCTCATGTCTCACGAAATAAATCAAAGAATCCGAATATCTAATTTTTAGGTTAAAATTCCAAGTAACGAAGAAAAACCTAAAAATCAATCGGTCAATTATTCAAGTAAGAACTAAAGTCTTAAAATTCTCTCATATGATCTCGGATGAGCTTCTAATATATCTCAGGGGTCTTAGAATTAATTCTAGATTCAAAGGACACTAATTATGCTAAATTCGGAGTTCGTCGGTGATTAGTGATTTCTCGGTTTATCGACACTAATCGTCAAAAGTGAAAGTTCTCAGAATTCTCCGAAATTCATACTCATGCTCATTCTCATATAAATAAACTCAATCAATGCATCACATACTCGATTCGAATAATTGAAACGAGAAAAATCACATTTAAGCACACAAGGGCATTTTGGTCATTTTCGAGGAATTTCTTCCTTGAAAAAAACAAATTTATCACTCAAGGCACGTTATTTAAATATATAAATGCATTTTAAAACACGCTCAAAGACTTATAAAAGTTCGGGGTATTACACAAAGCCCCCTGGATCTTGCTGTTTGGGAGGTAAAGATTACTGCATGATCGAGTTCGCACTCTCAGATATCAATATCGGCTCATTGTGCACAACCTTTCTCTTATTCGAGGTAAACTCCTTGAAAAACTTCACATAGGCAGGCACATTCTTGATGACCTCTAACAATGGCAAATTGACATTCACCTTGGAGAGCAAGTTATAGAAATAAGAGAACTGCGTATCTTGCTTCTCGCTTCGTAACCGACTAGGGAAAGGAAGTGGTGGTCTATAAGGATTAGTAGCCTTGTGCAATTGAACCTCTGATTGTTCTTTTTTTGCCTCAAGCCTTGGCCGCTTCTGCACTATTGATTGTTCACCCACCTTCTTATCAACAACCCTTCCACTTCGCAAAACAGTGATATCCTGAACCTTATATGGTTGTTGATAATTATTACTTCTTCTTCTTGCTGATCACAAAAAATATTTCCCAACAAAGTTTCTTATTCAACTTCGTTAGGACTTAGTTCAGTTACCTCCCTTACTATTTCCAGAACTGCGCTCTTTCTATTGATATTGTCAATAAACGATGCTAATGGTTGATTATGACTTCTGTAACCTAGCATACACAACACTAACACACGGATTACACGCACCGGAGGGAGAAAAATAACCAAATAAAAATAAAAAGAAAAATAAAATAATGCAACACAAATAATTGCCTAAAGTTTTCCCCGGCAATGACGTCAAATTTGTTTTGACTAAATTTATCCTAAAGTCGCCCACAATTAAACGAGATCAAAGTAGCATAAATTAATCAACCCAAATCGTCTCTCAAGGAAAACTTAACTGGGAAATTATTTGTATTGCAAAAAGAAAAGAAAAAGAAAGCAGTAAAAAAGTAGGCTTTTGATTTGTTTATAACTAGGCGAAAAGATAAATTAATCATAAATTAAACCTAGGTAAGAATGTAAATCTAATCTAATGAAAGCAATAAGAAAATTGGAATTAAACATGAAACCAAAGAAATTAATTGCATCAAAAAATTGAAATAGCAAGAATAAATAAACTTATAAACTTAACTTGAATTGAAAGAAATCTGAAATCGCAATTGAATCCGTGGTGGTTGATGTTCTTCAATCCGGAATAAAATTACTAAACTATGAAAGCAATAAACTAAGAACAATGTAAAAGTGTTTTAGTGCTCAAAAACTTGAGAAAATCACGAAAAGATGGAAGAAGTGAGAAAGGAATTAAATCTGGCCTATTTATAGAGGGTTTCACGCTGCCAGAGGCCCAAGCGACCGCTTAGAGGGTCAAGCGATCGCTTGGCCCTATTCTCTGCCCGAAATACTTCGCCAAGCGATCGCTTGGCTCTGTTCTCTGTCTCCCGCGCACCTTTTTTTGTTTCGACCATATCTCTCTCGTTCGAGCTCCGATTTACGCACGGTTTTCGCCTACGAACTCGTATCGAGACGTACTTCAATCCTATCAAGTTCAAACTCTTCAAATAGTTGTCACATCATTTCTCATTTTCGTCCATCTCTCGTGTATTCTCGCGCAATTCTTACAAAACCAACATGTTAGTGAGATTAACTAGAACCAATGAATTTAACAATAAAATCTGACAAAATAGTGATGAGAAAGATCACTTGACACATAAATACACATCAAAATGAGGCACAAAATGAGGTGAAACCATAAATGATGTTTCCCTGGAAGCAATGAATTTTTGCTAGCTTTAGCTTGTTGTGGAGCAGTTTTCATTTGGTTCTTTTTTTTTTTTTTTTGAGGAAAATTATTTGGTTCTAATATTATGAACATTACTAGCTTGTCTAATTTCATTGTCGATCACAAAAAGTACAATATAGTTGTTGTCTAAATTTACCTCTTGTATCTTGGGGCTCATGGATGAAGTGTGACAGGTTTGATGTTTTTTTGTTGATGTCTCGTTTATGTCAAAGTTCTTTCCAGTTGAAGTGGAGAGTATTTAGTTTGTTGGATTATCGGTTTATCTATCTAATTTAGTTGAAATTTGAGATTCAAGATCCCTTCACTACCTCAATAACTAGATTGATGTAGCATCCAGTCTTAATGAAACTAGTTTGTGTGCTCTCAAAATTGCCTAGTGCACGCTAACTTGATAGGATCAGCGCAATATGTCATATCGTTGGAAATTTTGCAAGGTGTACGTGTGTGGATGAGTTTATGAAATTCTGATCATATCTCAAATTGTATTATCGTATTTTCTTGCAAGGCAGAACAAGGGTTCCGCCTCGTATATATGAAAACTCTTGAGATTTATAACTACATGCTTAGGCTTTGGGATACAGTTCCTATAGATTGAAATTGTCTTTTAGCTTTTCCTAGTAATGGCTTTTCTATAATCACATGAAATTGGAGGCAGTGGCCTAGTTCTTAGTTGCTCTTTTACACATGAAATTGAATGTACTGCATGTTGATCTGATGGTTCATTATGAGTGATTAATTTATGTACATCTGTATTGATTAAACTATAATACCTCAATTAGATAGTAAGACGTGGTTCATTAATTTTGGTGATAAAATTAGAATGATTTAACTTGCTTTAAATAGTAAATTCAACGGTCTGCTTGGTTCTTGAATTAATATCCCTCCATAAAGAAAAGATAAATATTATCCCTATTTACCAAATGGCCCCAATATTTCAATTTTTCTTCTTTCTCTTCCTACCGTAAGAAACTCTCACTCTCTGCTCCTCCTCCTCTCTCACTCTCTCTCTCTCTCTCAACTATGGCAGCAACCACCACCTCGCCGCCGCCCTTCTTCTTCCTCTCTCTCTCTCTCTCTCTCTCTCTCTCTCTCCCTCTTTTCTCCCCAGATTTGCAACTTCCTCCTCCTATCTCTCTGTTACAATCCTCATCCTCGCCGCCGCTGCCGCGCCACCGCTGTCCACCTTCTTCCCTTCCAGATTGAGTTGTTGCCGTTGCCTCCCCTTCGCCGATGCCGCCGTGTGAACAACAACGATAACTCCGGCAGCGAACTGGCCCTCGTCACCACCACCAACACACGCGCATCGATGAGACGAAGAGAATGGTGTTGGTTGCCAAGCTCGATTCACCGCGCCGGCGCCGAAAAAATGCAAAAACCAGACGGCGGCGAAAAAACTTATCGATAACTCCGGCAGCAAATTGGCCCTCGCCACCACCACCTATAGACGCGCAACGATGAGACGAAGACAATGGTGTTGGTCGCCAAGCTCGATTCGCCACGCCGGCGCCAGAAAACCCAAAAAACCAGACAGCGGCGGCGAAACCCTAGATCCCGACGCAACCCGATCTTCACTTTCAGACGTTGTAATGATGCTCCGCCACCACCAAACGATGCACAGGGATGAGGAGACCTCAGTGGTGTGGTCGCTGCTCCACGATTCCTGGTGACGGCACCGGAAATTGCAGGTTTTATGGCTGAAAACCCTAGTCGCGACGGTGGCGGCGCCACCACCACTTCCAACGACGAGATGGCCCTCACCACCACCACCAAATGAAGCGCGATGATGAGACGAAGCCAACCGTGTAATCCCTGACCCTCGATTCACAGCAACGTCGCCGGAAATTGCAGATATATCCCCGACAGCGGAACATTTCACAGGTTTTTTTTTTTTTGTATTTTTCATGTATGCTTTCATACTATCATGTATGGTTCCAGTTATTTTCATGTATGTTGATATAGTTGTTCATGTATGCTACTCATACTTGCATTTAAGTATTTTTCATGTATGCTTTCATACTATCATGTATGCTTTCATACTATGCTTTCAGTTGTTTTCATGTATGTTGATGCAATTATTCATGTATGTATTTTTCATGTATGCTACTCATACTTGGATTTATGTATTTTTCATGTATGCTTTCATACTATCATGTATGCTTCCAGTTATTTTCATGTATGCTTCGATAGCATACATGAAACTATTTTCATGTATGCTTTAATACTATCATGTATGCTTCTTATGTATGGTATTCATGTATGGTATTTATGTATGCTTCTCATGTATGGTATTCATGTATGATATTCATGTATGCTTTTCATGTATGATATTCATGTATGGTATTCATGTATGCTTCTCATGTATGATATTCATGTATGTTGCCAGAAAAAAGTCGTCGGAAGGCCGCCGGAAAATTCTCGCCGAGTTGACAGCCCGTCGCCTGAAAAAATGGTGAATATTGTTGTTAGAAGTGAGAGATGAGAGAGGAAGAACAAAAAAAATAAAATTAAAATTAAAAAAGAAAAAGAAAGGAAGGAAAAGGGTATGCTAGTCATTTTATAGAATTTTGGGGTAATTTTTATCTTTTCTTTATTGAGGGGTATTTTTTATCTTTTATTTTCAAAAAGGGGTATTTTAACATTTTACTCTTTTTTTTTTTTTTTTTCTATTTCATATGATCAATGAGCTTGAGCTTGATTTTATGCTTATGTGCCTAAATTTAATTGGTTCAATTAAAACAACTATTCGTCAGCCAAGTTCTAGCCACTCTAATATATGATTTTTAAGACCTTATATCAATCTTAATTTTGAAAGCTTGAATTTTCAAGCAGGACTTGAGAACTACTTAGTCTAGCTTGATCTTTTTAGTAACTAGCTTTGTTGTTATTTACATTATGTGTCAACTTCATTTCATTTGTAATTACATTTTAATATATGCAGATACCCATGTTTGTTCTCATTGAAAAGTTACTTTTTACTGTTAAGAATAACTTCTGAACCAGTCTTGAATCAAAATATACATCTTTTGTACATGTGTAATCAGCAGAGAGTTGTACATGTCAAATATGTTAGTCTATTTGCAACGAATGCATGTTTCATGATAATTGGCGTAATTAGCTCTTCCATGTAACTTACTACTTAATTGTATAAATTTATAGGTGGAATTGTTGATACAGAGATTGGCGAGAACAAGGTACAAGGAACAAGATAAAATTGAAAAAACCACACAAGAACTGTAGGAATGAAGTTCTTGCGTCAAAATTTAAATGAAATGATACAGTTTCAAGATATATTGTATGACGGCTCGCAGCGGGCGTCTCTATCGCCCGGCTCGAGACACGCCGGCGATGAGACGGCCCGCTGCAGGCCTCGGCATCTCGATCCCATCCCGCCACGACGAGACCGTCTCGATCCGACGCGTGCAATACTTTTTTTTTTAAATAAGGCACATGCATTGCACGCGCGTGACCGAAAGAAGAAAGAAAAAATAGGCAATGACTATATTGACTCCAACGGCTATTTTAGTCGATTTTTTTTTATTTATTCACACCTATAAATACCCCACTTCATCACATAATTTTTTCCACACCAAATTCATCTTCTTCCTTTAGTTTTCTCTCAATTTTTTTGCAAAAAAATGTCTTCCTCGTCGGACTCCTCAACCTGCTACTCTTTTCATAGCACCGACTACGAGATTACGTCGATGGTGATGAACCTCCAAGCTGCTGCCGCTACTCTTCGCCTCCAAGAAAAAAAAAAGAAGGTGAAGAGGATGGTCGTACACCGCGATCGGGAGGCGGCCTTGCAGCAGTTGATGGCCAACTACTTCAACGACAACCCAACGTATGGCCCAACATTTTCCGCCGACATTTTTGGATGCACAAGCATCTGTTCTTGAAGATTTGCGAGGCGTTGGAGTAGAATGTGCGGTACTTCCAGCAGAAACAAGATGCAACCGGCAAATGGGGCCTCACGTTGGTGCAAAAATGCACAATGGCCATTCGCCAACTAGCCACCGCTGGCGCGCCGGATACATTTGATGAATACTTAAAAATCGGAGATAGCACCGGCCATCTTTGCCTCTGGAAGTTCTGCAAAGCTGTCATCGAGCTCTTCGGTGACGTGTACTTGAGGAGGCCAAATGGTCAAGACACCGCTCGGCTGCTGCGGATGCACGAGGAGTGGCACAGCTTTTGGGGATGTTCGGTAGCCTGGACTGCATGCACTGGGCATGGAGGAATTGCCTGAAGGCGTGGGCGGCTGCCTACATACGAGGAGATGTGGGCATGCCTTTCTTGATTCTTGACGCCGTAGCATCTCAAGATTTATGGACCCAGCACACCTTTTTTGGAGTAGCCGGCTCCAACAACGATATCAATGTCCTCAATCAGTCACCCTTATTCGAGGACGTGCTTGAAGAACGGGCTCTGCCCAGCCAATTCGTGGTGAACGGAAAGCACTAGCTTGGCCTGGTTACAAAGTGGTACTAATATAACTATTGATCGTCGGGTTTTGGTGCAATTTTCTGTGGGTGGCAAATATGTCGATTTTGTTTGGTGTGATACTGTTCTGATGGATGCGTGCCATTTATTATTGGGTAGACCATGGCAATATGATCATGGTGTTGTTCACGACGGTCGCAAGAATACATATAGCTTCAACTTTGAGGGACGCAATTTTGTGTTGGTACCGTCGGTCTCACCAACGTCACAGTCTAAGCGTGATACAGCAGTCACGCTATTGTCTCACCGTTCCTTCTTGCGTGAAAGGACTGATTCTCCTCACATTTTGTTACTCGTTGCTCGTGATGCTAGTACTTCCAATGAGCCACCTCAAGCTGTGCTTCCTCTGTTACGTGAGTTTGCTGATGTCTTTCCCTCTGAATTACCAGCAAAGTTACCTCTTTTAAGAGATATTCAACACCAGATTGACTTCATTTCCGGTGCACAATTACCTAATCGACCTCATTATCGTATGAGTCCTTCCGAACACGAGGAGCTCCATCGTCAGGTTGAAGAGTTAGTTGGCAAGGGTCTTGTCCGTCCTAGCTTAAGTCCTTGTGTCGTTCCTGCTCTTCTCATTCCAAAAACTTCGGGAGAATGGCGCATGTGTGTTGATAGCCGAGCTATAAATAAGATCACAATTCGATATCATTTTCCCATTCCTCGTCTTGATGATTTATTGGACCAACTCAGTGGCGCTATTATTTTCAGTAAGCTAGATTTGAAGAGTGGATATCATCAGATTCGCATTCGCCCAGGCGATGAATGGAAAACATCGTTCAGAATTCGAGAAGGGCTTTTTGAATGGCTCGTTGTGCCCTTTGGCTTATCTAATGCACCAAGCACTTTTATGCGCGTTATGAATCAAGCATTTTGACCTCTAATTGGGGTTTGTGTAGTCGTTTATTTCGACAATATTTTAGTTTACAGCAAGTCCCACGACGATCATCTTGTTCATCTCCGTGCGGTGTTGCTTATCCTCCGTGAGCAGAAGTTCTATGCATCTCCCACCAAATGTGTTTTCATGATTGATTCTATTTTATTTCTTGGTTATTGTATTTCTGCTGCTGGAATCTCTGTTGACAATGCCAAGGTTGCAGCCATCCGTGAGTGGGCGACACCAACAACAATGACGGAGGCACGTAGTTTTCATGGTCTGGCTTCTTTTTACCGTCGGATCATCCCTCATTTTAGTTCGATTATGGCACCTATTCCTGATACTATGCATGGTAAATCTTTCTCTTGGAGTCCAGCCGCAGACTCAGCTTTTCAAATAATTAAGCAAAAATTAACCAATGCCCCGCTACTTGTTTTGCCGGATTTTTCAACGCTATTTGAGCTTTATTGTGATGCATCTAAGGTTGGGATTGGGGCTATTCTCACACAAGGTGGTCGACCGGTCGCTTATTTTAGTGAGAAACTAACGGGTCCTTGTTGTCCTTACTCCACTTATGATGTGGAGTTCTATGTTGTTGTCCGCGCTGTGCAACATTGGCGCCATTATCTCTTCCAGCAAGAATTTATTTTGTACACCGACCATGAAGCCCTTAAGCATCTTGCTAGTCAAGACTCTTTGTCAGCTCGTCATGCTAAATGGTCCGCCTTTTTACAGCAATTCACCTTTGTGGTAAAGCACCAGTCCGGTGTGACCAATCGAGTGGCGGATGCATTAAGCCGTCGCACTTGTTTGCTATCTGATATGCGTGTGGAGGTTCCTTGGTTGGACAATTTTCGCTCTTTATATGCATCTGACATGTTTTTTGGGCCAATTATCTCCACCTTGGCCATGGGTAATACTTCTAATTACACTCTAGTTGATGGGTTTTTATTCAAGGAATTATGTTTGTGCATTCCAGATTGCAGTTTGCATTCTAAAATTATTGCATAAGTTCATTGCTCGGGTCATGTCGGGCGGGATCGCTCCACGGAACTAGTCTTGCGGCGCTTTTTCTGGCCTACTGTCCGTCGTGAGATGGCACGTTTCATCGAACGGTGTCGTATGTGCCAAGTTTCCAAAGGGACAGCCACTAATGCGGGGTTGTATAGGCCTCTACCAGTGCCATCTCAACCATGGACTGCCCTTAGCATGGACTTTGTTCTTGGTTTACCAAGAACTCAACGCGGTTATGACTCAATTTTTGTTGTTGTTGACAGGTTCTCAAAAATGGTCCATTTTATTCCATGTAAGCGCACTACGGATGTTGTGCATGTTGCTCAATTATTTTTTCGTGAAGTTTTCCGTCTCCATGGCTTGCTACTTTCTATCATTTCTGATAGAGACACTCGTTTTCTAAGTCATTTTTGGCGGAGTTTATGGCATATGGCGCGAACAGAGCTTCAGTTCAGCAGTGCATATCATCCTCAGACCGACGGCCAAATTGAGGTTGTAAATCGATCATTGGGTAACCTGCTTCGTTGTTTGGTGGGTGATAATCTCAAATCTTGGGATATGAAATTAAGCCAGGCTGAATTTGCGCATAATGTGGCTGTTAATAGGAGCACCGGCCTATGTCCTTTCCAAATTGTGTACGCTGTGGTGCCTCGTAGTCCTATTGATCTTTTGACATTGCCGGCTACATCCTCTACTGACAAGCGAGCTGCGGATTTTATTGCTGATTTGCAACAGGTACATAGCTCCACTCGACTACGTCTGGAAGAAGCTAATGTGAAGTATAAAAGGGCGGCTGATTTACGTCGTCGTGATGTCCAGTTTGAGGTTGGTGACTTTGTGTGGGCTGTTTTGACCAAGGATCGTTTTCCAGCCCATGAATATAATAAGCTCTCATCACGGAAACTTGGTCCGGTGGAGATTCTCGAAAAAATTAACCCCAACGCGTATCGTCTACGTTTGCCTTCTCACTTGCGCACTTCAGACGTCTTTAATGTCAAACATCTGGTGTCGTTTCATGGTGATACCCCTCTTGGAGATGAAGTTGCTGTCGATTCGAGGGCGAATCATTCCGACACTGGGGAAAATGATGGAGATGAAGCTGCAGCTATCTAAACATGAAGGAAATATGTTTCTCTAAGGCTGGAAAATGAAAACTCACGCCACTTTCAAGTCTTTTTATTAATTTGGTTGTTTGTTTTATTAATATTACTTAGTTTTGGGACCAATGAGCAATTTAGCAGACTTTTGTTTAGTATAAATAGCCCTGCTTTAGCTTTTACAGAGCAGTTTTGGTAAAGAAATACAATATTCTATGGTTATTCCCAATTTGGGCGTCTTCTGTTCGTTGGTTTTCTTCATCTATTCTACACGCTCGCTGCATCATTTGAGGTCTCGTATCATAGAAGGTCAGAGAAAAGACGAAGATTTGGAGAGGTTGAGGATAAGAGTTAGAAAAAAAGAAGTTAAAGATTTTTCAGAGTCGAGAGATAATGCTTTATTGTATCAAGGAAGGATTTGTGTGCCCAACAACGAGAAGTTAAGAAACGAGATAATGAGTGAAGCTCATGAGACCCCGTATACAGCCCATCCTAGCAATACAAAGATGTACCAAGACTTAAAGCAACAGTTTTGGTGGGAAGGATTGAAAAAGGACGTAGCCATGTATGTTGAAAGATGTTTAGCTTGCCAACAAGTGAAGTCTCTACACCAAAGACTGTATGGACCCTTACAACCGCTACCAGTCCCAGAATGGAAGTGGGATGGTATCACGATGGATTTTGTGACGGGTTTGCCAAGATCGAGAAAATGAAATTCAGTTGTGTGGGTAATTGTGGATAGATTGACGAAGTCCACTCATTTCATTCCCATTCCACATACCTATGGATCGAATAAGTTGGCTCAGATTTATGTTAAAGAGATTGTGAGATTGCACGGAGTACCGAGTACGATTACCTCCGACCGAGATTCGAAGTTCACAACCCGTTTTTGGGAAAGTTTCCAAAAAGAATTGGGAACGCAGTTGCAGTTTAGCACCGCTTATCATCCCCAAACGAATGGTCAGTCAGAAAGGACGATTCAAATCCTCGAGGATATGTTAAGAGCTGTTTTATTAGACAAAGGAGACGAGTGGGAGAAAATTTTTCCCCTAGTCGAATTTGCTTATAATAATAGCTATCAGAATACGATTGGAATGGCCCCTTACGAAGCCCTTTATGGAAAGAAGTGTACATCTCTGCTCTATTGGAACGAAGTAGGCGAGAGAAAAGTGATAGGGCCGGAAGCGATAGAGGAGATGATAGAATCTGTTCGTCAGATTCGTGAGAAGATTAAGGAAGCTCAAAGTCGACAGAAGTCGTATGCCGACAATCGAAGATCCGAGTTAGAGTTTGATGTAGGGAATAAAGTCTTTTTGAAAGTATCCCCTTCGAGAGGAGTGCACTGTTTCGGTGTTAAAGGAAAGCTAAAGCCTCGTTCATAGGACCGTTTGAAATTCTTGAGAGGATTGGAGCCGTATCATATAGGTTAGCGTTGCCTCCCAATTTTGGGAATTCGCATAACGTTTTTCACGTATCGCAATTGAGGAAGTACGTTTTCGATCCAAAGCACGTGATTTGCCAAGAAGATGTAGCTTTAAAGCCAGATCTAAGCTGCGAAGAGAAACCCGAGGAAATTTTAGACCGTAAGGTCCAGCAGCTTAGAACGAAATCGATTCCCCTAGTTAAGATTAAGTGGTGTCATCACGATCTTGAAGAAGCTATGTGGGAACTCGAGGAAAAGATGAGAGCGGAATATCCCGAGCTATTTTCTCAAGGTTAGTAAATTTCGGGATGAAATTTTTCTTAAGGGGGTGAGGATGTAATACCCCAAATTTTTATAACTCTTTAAGTGCGTTCTAAATTTCATAATAATAAGATTTTCTCAAGTAAAGGAATTTGCTTGAAATGACCAAATTGCCCTTATATGCTTTGACGTGAATTTTCTCGTTTCAATTATTCGAATCGAGTCTGTGATGCATTGATTGAGTTTATTTATATGAGTTTGAACATGAGTATGACTTTTGAAGAATTTCGAGAATTTTTACTTTTCAGTGAATAGTAACGAGAACCGAGAAAATACTATTCACCGACGAACTTAGAACTTGACCTAATCAGTGTCTTTTGAATCTAGAATTAATTCTAAGACCCCTGAGATATGTTGGAAGCTTATCCGAGATCACCTGAGAGAATTCTAAGAGTTTAGTTCTTAACGGATTAATTAGTGGATTGATTTTTAGGTTTTCTTCGTTACTTGGAATTTTGACCTAAAAATTAGATATTCAGAATCCTTGATTTTTTTTGTGAGATATGAGATAGAGTTGAGGTGTTTTCGATTTCGGAAACGAGACGAGGAGAGTTTAGAGTCGTTTTCAATATAAATGAAATAACACGGACATATTCTACCGGAAAACTTTTTCATCCGGGTAAAATTTAATCTGTAAAAGAGAAAATCTCTCTCATCTCTCTCCCTCTCCCACCGACTTCACCCTCTCTCCCTCCCTAAATCTCTCTCTTAGGTACCTATTTGTCAAAACCTATTATGGAATAATAATCATGATATTCCATTTCATTTCATCATATTCATTTCATTTTCAACATTCATCATTTCATCACTCTCTCTCAAACTCACTCTCTCTCTCTCTCTCTCTCTCTCTCTCTCTCTCTCTCTCTCTCTCTCTCTCTCTCTCTCTCTCTCTCTCTCGTGCCTTATCAAAGAAGGAAGAAAGAAAATTTCTTTCCATCTTTCTTCCCTCTCCACCGTAACATACACACACAAATACAAAGTTGAGAAATCTTCCATTGAAGCTTCAAGTTCCAAGCTTCTAAGCTTCCAAGAGTTCAAGAGATCATCATCCCTTTTCAATCTTTCATACACCAATTGAAGAGGTAATTAATTCATAAATTCTTGAGTTTAATATCCATTCCAAATCATCTCTAATTTGTTCAAAATTTTCGGCACATATGCCCTTGGAGAGATGATTAAATTTTGTTTCATTTTTTCTTGAGGATTCAAGATGAAATCCACCATGGAAATCAAAGCTAGAGTTTGAGCTCCCAAACCTACCATTTTCGATCCAAGAAGAATAAAGAGAAGAGCTTGGATTTAAATTTCTAAAGTAGGTTAAATTCATTTGATTACTTGTATATTTGTAATCCCTAATCCCTAAAAGAAGAAAGATGCATGCTTTAATTTATGTTTAGGCAAACTAGGGTTTGAGATGTGAAAATCGAAGTGAGGAAATTATTAGGAAATCGAACCCTAGGAATCGATCTAAGAATTAAAAGAGAAGAAAAAAAAATAATAAAAACCCTATAAAATTTATGGAAACCGAAAAATAGGGAAGAAAGAAGCAAAAATTGATTTTCATGATTCTTGATAATTTAAATGCTTAATATGTGTTTATGAATATATTTGGAGTGATTATTATGCATGAGAAATTGAACAAAATTATTTGCTTAATTTCCATGCCAAAATCGAAAAATTATGAGTTTATGGAGAAAAATTTGATCTAGTTTGTTGTTGTATGATTTAATGATGATATGAGCATGATATGAATATGAGTTGTTGAGTGATTTAATTTATTATGTTGCTTATGAGAAAAAAAATCGAAATATATGAGTTGTGGGGAAGAATGATATTTTGATGATTTATGATGTTTTGGTGTTATGAGGACTTGAGCATGATTGTGTGTGAATTTGAGTGTTAGATGTTTTATAAGAATTTTCAAGATGAAGAAAATGAGATTTTTAGTGCAAAAACATGAAAAAAATCGAAGGATGTAAGTTTGAATGCCTATTGTGTGTTCTAGGTGTTCTTGGTGAAAAATATGAGTTTTTGAATATGTGTTCTTGGTGTTCTAGGTGTTCTAGGTGTTCTTGGTGTAATACTTGAAGATTTGAATACCATTAAAATTAATTATAAAAGAAATTAATTAATTAATTAATAAAATATTCAAGATTTTTGAGAATAAAATTAAATAGAAAATAAAAAGAGAAAAATCATTAAATTAATGATGAGTCATTAAGTTTAGAAAAATAAATAAAAAATAATTTCTTTATTAAATAAATAGAGTTTAAAAGAAAGAATTAAGTAAGATTATTTCTTGAGATTAAAAGGATTTAATAAATAAGAAATAAAATAAGAGGAGTTAGAAAATAGAGTCAAGTAAGAGTTGTTTAATATTAAAATCTAGTTAAAATATCATTAAATTAAATAAGAAGTATTGAGAGACGAAAAGAAGATTTAATAAGTGATGTTTAATTAAAGAATCGAGTTAATTAATGAGTATTGAAAGCTCGTTTATTTTATTAAGTCGAGTATTGATTAATTAATGATGCTTGAGTAATAAAGATAATTGAGTTGTTTTCAAATCGTTTTAATTTGAAATGAGTCGAAGAAGTTATCGAGTCTTGATTGACAAGTCAATAATCGAGTTTGAATTGAAATTAAAAGTCGAGATTATATAAATAAGAGTTTAATTGAGATTAAGAAAAGAGAAATTATAGTAATAAAATGAGTTAATAAAATAATAGTACGTGTACGAGTACGTGTACATAGTCAAGCAAAGATGACGTATTTTGAAATAATGTCGTATATTGAGTCGAGAAATATTAAATGAATATTTGAGTTTTATTTGAAAGGAATTCTTATTATTTGAATTTTATATAAAAGACAAGAATCTAATTTATGAGATTAAAGTTAACGTCGTTTCAAAAACTAGAGTCGAGTAATTGTTAATGTGACTTGAAGTGTGAATCGAGTTTGAGATAACATGTTTGCTTAAATTCCATATTGAGTTATAACCTGTTTGATTAAATCTATATGCTTGAGTGAAATGTTTACATTTCGATTATGGTGAAATGATATGTTCAAATTGTTGAGAATGTGTGCATGTGACATAAATGATTTGATATGATGTTAATTGAGTTGAGAAAGCGAGTAAGAACCGAGTAATAAAATTTAGATAAATGATATTCATTAATTAGTGAGAAATGCTAAAGTATTAGCAATTGCTGATTAACATTAATGGTTTATAACGAGAGTACGAGATAAAGTAATTAGTAACCGAGTAGAGTCGACGAGTCGAGAACGGGAAAGTCGAGAAAGGATATTGATTTAGAAAAGATAAAAATAGAGAGAGTCGAGTCAAGTAGAAGTCCTTCAGTCGAAGCCAAAGTCTACTTTACGTCTTTCGCGTCGAGTCTTATTCTTTATCGATGTCAAATTGTGAAGGACCGAGCGGGATGGACAAGTAGCGAGGATAGTCAAAAGTAAGCCGCCTAACTAGTCTTCGAAAGTCAGGTGGGCTTTTCTAAACCGAAACTCAAATGATGAATGCATGTATTATCTATGTATTACGTGCGCTTTTCAAGTTGATTGACTTGCATAAATGATCTAAATGTTTTGGTATGCAATCATCTACGTGTTAAAGTTGTTAAGGTCCTGCGGACGTACGGGATAAAGGTCCTGTAAGATACGGGACAATGCATGCATTAGTTAAGGTGACTATGAGCCTTGCTTCGGTTGGGCCGGTCACGGTGTTCGAGGAGGAGGCCTACTTCTCGACACCACAGAAAGATAAGTTGTAGATTGATTCATGCCTGAGTATATAAATGACTGCAGTCGATTTCAGAAAGTATGAAAATGTTTTTATGGCTGTCACAAGTGGTGAACTATTTTGAAACAATTATATTTATAACCCTTGTGATGCAGCAAAAGAAACAAGTCTAATCATATAGCTCTAGTGAGCAGAGTTTTAAATGTTTTTGGCATGTGTTCACTGAGTACGAAGTACTCAGCCCTCCATGTATTTCTAAACATGCAGGTTAGCGGGATGTGGATGGCGTGGGCGACTTGGTGGTGTGGTGTGTTTGTTTTGGTCGAGTAAGAAAGTGGACTGGCAATTGCATGTCTTCATACATGTAGTTGTTGGGATTGAGTCGAGATTTCCGTTGCAATGCATTGAAATGCTATGTTAATCGATGTCTTTTGTTATGTTTTGAATCATACTCTGTTACATGTTCTGATTCACGAGCGATGCGCTCGATACAATTTATGGTTTTTGTTGATTCTCGTTTCTTGTGAACTTGACATCCTTATTCCAAATTGGATTTGATATGTAAATTATCCATGCTCGTTTGATGTTTTAGTTGGGACTTGGAAGCATGTTCTATTTGTTATCGCTTTCAGTCAATATTCTCTTGTTTTCCCCGAGCATGAATCCCTTATTTGAGCTGAGTCGATGGATGGTTATTAGTGTTAGTGTCGTTAGTCGCATCTCGGGAGTCGGGGTGTGACAGTTTCTTATTCTTCCAAATTCCTCGGTCAATCTTTCTTCTTCAGTTAGCAAAAATCCTAGCTCGGTATCCTCTGAATCTTCTACCTTTCTTTTTCGGCTCAGTGCATCGGCTACAACATTAGCTTTCTCGGGATGGTAAGATATCTTGCAATCATAATCTTTCACCAACTCGAGCCATCTCCTTTGTCTCATATTTAGCTCCTTCTGCTCGAAGAAATATTTCAGACTTTTGTGATCCGAAAAGATCTCACACTTAACTCCATAAAAATAGTGTCTCCAAATTTTCAAAGCATGCACTACGGCTGCTAATTCCAAATCATGAGTCGGATACTTCTCTTCATGGGGTTTGAGTTGTCCAGAAGCATATGCTATACCCTTCCATCTTGCATTAACACACATCCTAAGCCTTGAGCTGATGCGTCTATTTAAACAGTGTAGTCTTTTCCTGACTCAGGAAGAGCTAATACTGGAGCTGAAGTCAATCTTGTCTTAAGCTCTTGAAAACTTTTCTCACATCCTTCAGTCCATTTAAACTTAGATTATTTCTTTAACAAACTCGTCATTGGCTTGCAATCTTGGAAAATCCTTTTATAAATCTCCGATAGTAACCTGCTAAACCGAGGAAACTACGGATTTCATGAACTGACGTCGGCGATTTCCATTCTTGAACAGCTTTCACCTTTTCCATATCGACTTTAATTCCTTTGGACGTAACAATGTGTCCTAGAGAATTTACTTCTTTCAACCAAAATTCGCACTTGCTAAACTTGGCATATAACTTCTCGGATCTTAACTCATGATTCGCAGATGCCTCTCGTGTTCTACTTCATCCTTTGAATACACGATATCTTGGTATATTCATGAAAAATTCTGTTCATCAAGTCCATGAAAACGGCTGGAGCGTTGGTCAATCCAAATAGCATTACTACGAATTTATAATGTCCATATCTCATTCTTAATGCAGTCTTTGGGACATCTTCTTGTCTGATCTTAAATTGATGATATCCCATCCTTAAGTCGATTTTGGAGAAAATACCTGCTCCTTTCAACTGATCAAACAGATCGTCTATCCTGGGCAAAGGATACTTGTTCTTGAGCGTAATCTTGTTAAGCTCTCAATAGTCTATGCACATTCCCAGACTACCGTCCTTCTTCTTTTCAGATAGAATTGGAGCTATTCTATGCGGAGCTTTCGAAATCGGGGCTGGTCCAGGCTCTAAATCTATCGAGAACTCTATTTGTCTATCTGGAGCAAAACGGGTAAGACTTCTAGAAAAACATCTTAAATTCTCTCACGTCGGCTACGCCATCGATATTTGGCTCATGCCCATCGTCTTAATTCAAATAAACTAGATACACTTTTCTATCCTTTCTTTTCGTTAACTTCTTTGCTCTCATGGCCGAAATAATCGACACACTTTTCTTTACTCTTCTCTCTCTACTCCGAATACTATGCTCGGCTCTTCTCCGGGAGGTTGAAACGAAATTTGTCTCTGATCGCATCGTATTGTTTCAAAATTCTCGGTTAACTAATCTAGATTAGATTAAGAAATCTTTGCTGGTAATTTACGGCTTCCAAATTTGAGTTCTAGGTTCGAACAGACTCTCGAAACTAACGATGATCTTCCTAAAGGGGTTGATACTCTAAGCACCTGATTTGATTCTTCTAAGTTCAAGCCAAGATTTTCTACTAAAGTGCTAAACATAAACGAATGCGAAGCATCGATATTAAACGATACAATAACTGATACACTTTTCAACCTTCTCATACCTACGAGATTTCCTTGGTCCATAGCTCCAAGCTTTTGCTCAATTACAAACACTCGTTGGTAGTACGGCTGTGCTTTACACTGGGGTTGAGGGTACTTCTGCTGTGGAGTTACTTCCACTGCTTTCATTTGAGAGGGCTGATACTGATTCGGCCTTTCACCGATTATTCCTTGTTGTTTACTTGGGCACCGGTTTGAGAAATGACTAGACTGACCACAAGTATAATAGACATGACTCCCAGCTTTGCAGACGTCTGGATGCATCCTGCCACACTTCGCACACGAAGGTAGACCTTGGGGTCCTATTGGTATGTTACTTCGATTAGGATGCTGAACTTTCACTTTCTGTGATTTCTGAGGTTGTTGTTGATATCCTTGCTTCTTTCATGGCTTCTTGTCTGGATGGGATCCACCACTCCACTTTCTTTTACGTTTTGCGATTTGGCCTTGTTGAAATGGACGGGAGGCAGCAGTTGTCGTCATCTGACTTTGAAATTGAGGATTCGCTAAGAATTGCGATCTTTTCTCTGGCTGCATTGTCAACTCCATATCCAAGGCTTGGTTAAGGGGTTCAGCGTAAGTCAAATCACTCTGACTTGCAAGAACAAATCGAATTTCTACTCGAAAAGGCTCACACACTTTCTTGTCAATATCCACCTTATTAGGTGCAAAACGAACTAACTCACGATCATTTTCAGTTACGGGTCTCTTTCCTTGCTTTAATTTCGCAAATTCATTCGCTTTCTGCTTACGATAACTTCGTGGCACGTACTTTTCGTAAAATGTTTCCTTAAACTTCTCCCACGTCAAATTCTCACGTTTCTCAAGCGTATATGTCCTCTGTCGTGCTTCCCACCAATAATCTGCGTTTCCCTTAAGCTGATACGTCGCGCATTCGAGACGTTCTAGATCATTACATCGAAGGAATCGAAAAATTCACTCTAGAGAATGAATCCAGTCCTCGGCTTCTGCCGGACTGCCTTTGCCATCAAAAGTTGGGGGATTTTGGCAAAGAAAAAGTTCTTCTACACGTCTCTTATTTTGAGGAGGTGGGGTAGGATCTTGACGAGCTTTTTCCTCATTCCTTTCGATTCTCTTATTTTTTTGTCTCGGCATTCTAAAAGAAATGCCAATGGTTAGGTAACTTGGAATATCTTCCGCAAAACGGATTAGCTCACTCGAAATTTTCTTGACTTTTGAAAATATTTCCTTCTTAAGAGGAATTTGATTCTCGATCGGTACTTATAATGAATCATTCAAATAAAACAATTGCCTCAAATTCATCAATCATCTCAAATAGCATAATCATCCTAAATAAAACAATCAACTCAAATAAAACAATCATCTATTGGCATGTACTCAATATCTCATATATTCTCAAATCAAATCATCTTTGCCATTTAAGACAATCATATACTCAAATTTCGTCATACGTGACACATTCACATATTATACTCAATTATTTGTTATAAAAATACGACACATCTATATCATTCAAATATCATACTTCATAAAATTATTCTCGGAAGAATAACTCATTTAATTAACTCGGCTTTTACTTCTTTTCTTACTTTTTACCCAAAGTAATTGGGATCTCAAATACTCGAAATATTATTGGCGCTTAAAAGACTCAAAGTTGATTTTAAACAGCCTAACAGCTTCATTTTATTATCCCCCGAAGTGATGGCCTCTTTATGAGGACTTTATCGAAGAAAAGGGATTACTATCTACATCGGAAGGTTCTCCCTATCTTCGACACACATACTATTCACACTAACGACGAGCCATTACTTCTACTGTGGATCTACGTGGTAGTTATGCGTCAAGTCATAATTACATCACTGCATAAAAGTAAAAGAGTTTGTTTTCTCAACACAAAGGAAAGATTATTCGCGACTTTCCACTGACTTGCTTGAACTGCCGTCTAGGCACGCAAACCACTGTAGCTAACATTATTTCTTCAGCTTTGCCCTTCTTCAAGGTCTTTGTCTGGATCTTTGTCGGCATCATTGCCACTTCCTTGGCCTTTAGCAGCGGCCAAATCTTCATTGTAACCATTGTAAGTATGCCCAGAGACATCCCATGATTTGACAAATCTCCTGTCTGAACGTTAATGTTTCCTATCTCAGGTTCATCCCAATGAGGGTATTCTTGTTCATATTCATTGCGGAGATAAGATCCAACAATAGCATCGATCTCTTATTCACGTCTATTTTCACTTCTACGATCTATGGAATCATTGTTGACTTTGAGTCATAACGATCGGTTGCGCCTATTTCTCACACGTCTAGCCCTAGTTGACTCAGCTACTGGAGGAGCTAGAGATGGTGTATGACCATAGCAAGCAAACGACTCAGGCTGATCAAAATGATAGAGTGGAACATTGGTAGGATCATAGATTCCGCTTAGCTGATTGACATGAGAATTAGATGAAGCAAATGGATCATAGGGTTGAACAAGATTCATATTTCCTTAGTATGGATCATGCTGGTAAGAAACTCTCGGCCCACGGCGAGGCGGAGAAGGAACTCGAGATGGAGGTGGCTCATTTGGAAGCTGAGGTTGATGATCATAAGCAAAATCATTTGGTATGGCTGGTAAATCTAGCTCATAGGGTCTAGGAGGAGTAACACCGAATTCAATGAACTGATCAGATATTCTAGAAATAAAAGCATTGCAATTTCCATACAGGTAATCACCCATATATTGAACTCCTATATGACTGGTACCAAAAATGTTGCCCAATCGCGCCATTCTCGAGGTAACGCGCGTATCAAATGGATCATTCCGTCAACAGCACTAACGTCTAGATATTGGACAACTTGCCAAATCTTACGGAATCGGGCTAAAAATTCAGCAATCATTTCATCGATGTTTTATTGCCCGTTTTACTTGGCAATTCCATTTCTTAAATCGTTTGTACAATTGATCCATCCCTTTTTCGAAATCCACATCAAAGCACAAAGATTAGGGACGATATTCTAAAGCATTCTAGTTATTCAAACTATTCACTCTGTGAGAAGATTCTTATTCTAATCGAGCACAAAAAGCATACAGAATAACTTTAAATCAATTGGTGTGTTACTGACTCAGACAAGTCTAGGAAACAAATCTAGACTCGTCTACCAAAGAAAGCTTATACTTCAGAGCAGTCAAACCTGCTCTGATACCACTTTGTCACACCCCGAAATCTGGTGTGTAGGAACGACCAGACTCCATTGGAATGCGAAGGTGAAACCATCAACTAAACATACCATTACTGTCACAACTCAACCCGAGATGTAACTAAACACTAACTCAATTGATTTAAGAATGTGAAACCAACAAATAAAACTTATCTCAACAAAAAGTTATGCTCGGGAATAAGGGAATAAGGTTTGAAAGCGATAACGAATATGAACATACTTCCAAATCAAAACTCATCAAGATATGAGCATAAATAATTTACAACGGTTTCACAAAATAATAGGAAGTATCTCGACTCCAAGTTATGCAGACATGAAAATTAAACGGGAATTAAGAAGTTGTTTTGATCAACAGCTCATTATTTCATAATCATATCAGAGTTATCAAAAAGACATAATCAAAAGATTATCAAATAGATTATCATGCAGAGGAGACATCATTTGCTCTGGACAACTACATGTATGAAGACATGTAATTGTCGACTCAACTTTCATAGATAACACACCACCAAGAATCACCCTCGCCATCTTCATCCAAAGCTAACCTGCACATTTAGAAATACATGCAGGGCTGAGTACTTCGTACTCAGTGAACACATTGCCAAAAACATTCTCAAAAGCTTGCTCTTAGAGCTATATAATTGAAACTTGCCTCTCGTGTTGCATCACAAGGGTTAAATATATGAATAATTGCTTTAAAAGAATTTTTCCACTTGTGACAATCATAAAACATTTTCGTATTGTAAATCGCATGCGCAGGCTAAGCTTATATCTTAGGTATGAATCAATCTACAGCTTATCTTTCTGTGGTGTCGAGAAGTAGGTCTCATCCTCGAACACCGTGACCGGCCCAACCGAAGCAAGGCTCACAGTCACCTTAACTAATGCATGCATTGTCCCGTATCTTACAGGACCTCTATCCCGTGCGTCCACAGGACTTGTAATAACATTAACACGTAGATGATTGCATACCAAAAGATTTAGAACATTTAGGCAAGTCAATCAATTGGAAAAGCGCACGTAATACGCAAATAGTACACGCATTCATCATTTGGTTTTAGTTCAGAAAGCCCACCTATCCTCCGAAGATCTAGCTAGGCGGCTTACTCTTTTTTTCCTCGCTACTTTTCCGTCCCGCTTGGTCCTTCACAAATTAACATCGAATAAGGACAAGACTCTGGTCACGTAAGATGTAAAGTAGATTTTGGGTTTGGCTGAAGGACTTCTACATGACTCGGGTCTTTTCTATATTATTTTAACTTTTCTAAGCGACATCTTTTCTTGACTTTCTCATTCTCGGTTTATCTACTCTACTCGGTTACTAAATAAACTTTGTCCCACTTTCTCATTTCTAGAAGATAATATTACTTTAGTTCTTTCCGCTAAACGAAAGAATACTATTCATCTCGATGATACTTCTCAAGTTCTCGATTCTTAATTCTTAACTATCGTCATCTCAAATTATTCATGTCATAAACGAGCATTTACAACATATAACAAATTATTTCACAATGAAATAATAATAAGAAAAACATTTCACTTAAGCACATAAGCCCAATCAAACATAATGAATTCAAACATAATTTATGCAATGAATAGTTAACTCGACACTGCTTGACTTTATTCTTGGAAAAATGTTAACTTTGGAAAAAAATAAAGATAATCTCATCTACTTTTAATAATTAAATTCAAATAAAAAGAATTTTGAATTTAAAACTCAACATCTATTTAATATTTCTCGAATTAAAATACGTCATTAGTTCTCAAAAGACGAACGTATAGTCGTATAAATTCTCGTCTTAACAATTTAACTTCCAATAATATACTTTCTTTTTTTTCTTAATTAAACTCTCGTTTTCTATATTAAATAGAAATTCGACGTTACATTTATAACTTAACGCTTAATGATGGTCCTGATACGAGTTCTGGTGTATGGGGGAGGGGGGAATACACCAGATAAGAATTTTAAAACAACCCCTTTAAAAAATACCACAACTGAGTAAGATGACTCAGCTGGAATCACAACTGAGTAAGAAAACTCAGCTGGAAGAGTGGTGCTGTGCGGAATGTGGTGGAAACAGCAATAACTCGTATAAAACAACTCACGCTCAGATGCAAGGTCGGTTAACAACCAAATCAGTTGGAATGTAAAGATGCAGTTTTGAGTGCTGATTAGTTGGTTAGTTGGATATGCAAAAAGTAACTGAACTGAAAACACAACACAAAGGAATTACGTGGTTCGGAGAGAACTCCTACGTCTACGGGGAGTTGTGAGTCCACACAACTCAGTCCAAATTCTTTAAGACAGCTACCACAAAGCTTACGCGGGCTTTGCAACCGTTCAGATAAGTTTGCGGGTACTTATCACCTTACAGATAAGTTTGCGGGTACTTATCGACCTTTCTACTCAATTTCGGGAAGAGCAGGATCCTAACAACCTTTTTAGGGGATGTGTATAAGGGTGGGTTTTCCAACTACTAGCTCTACCAAAGAAGTGAGCTAAGATCTAAACTTGAACAAATGAAGACTCAAACTAAGATCGAAAACACCAAGACATATTCTAACACTCTATGAACTCTCAACTAGTGATGTTCTTAGAGATTAATTACAGTTTAGCTTGTGCGAAGTAGATCGTCGTTCTTTCGCTCGTCTGTCTCTTCTCTTCTGTCTTCTTGGTGTTCTATCTTGATGAATGAATGAATGCCTCTATTTATAGGCGGTGAGAATCAACTAGCCGTTAGAAGAGTCGTTGATCTCTGTTTTGTGAAAGCGATGGCTTGTCTCTCATCTCTGCAGATTTTCCCGATTTGGCAACTGTGAACTTCTGCTTTCCTTCTGAGACAACCTTGTGTTGGGCCAAATGAGGTAATGACAGAACGTCAAACCTTCACGTGACTTCCTATTTGAAATTCAAATTTCAACCTTTGTCTTTCACAATTGGTTGGTCGGTTGAGACATTCGATTTTCATCCGAGTGGTCTTCAGCTGATGTTCCATCTGATCCCTATCTTCATCTGACCTTCTGTCTGAATAGGAACAGTTGAACCCTCAGCTGCCTTGAACTTCATGTTGTTGATCTATCAGATTGAGTCCTGCAACTGATGTTACATCTGAACAGTTGGCTTCACATCTGATGTTCCATCCGAGTTTCCATCTGAAGTTCTATTCGAGTATGGCCATGATGTCGTCTTCAGCTGGAGTCCTGTAAAGATAAAATCTGAACATTTCTCAAACAGCGAGCCTAACTACTAACATTAGGATATGGCAACATCTACTCGGTTGGGGTCAGTTGGTTTTGGAATCAATCAAAACTTTACTAAATTTCCCAACAATTTCCCCCTTTTTGATGATGCCAAAACCCTACTGATCTAAACCTCACTGACCTATCTAAAATCTCAGCTGAAATTCTAGACAGTCTATAAGATTAAAACATCAAAGGGTTAGCACAGTTATAACATGGTATTGAAATAACTTTGCGATTCAGAGCTTGGACAACTGGAAAATTGTACGTCAATGTGAATCGGATATGATGAAAGTTTTCATTACAACTGATGTTTACACAGAAATGCACAGAAATCAAAATACATCAGTGGCTCAAAAACTCTAGCTTGGCTAATACTTCAGCCCATACTTGCCAAAAATCCTGACAAAAATATCTCTCTTGGCATCTGACTCCTTCGAGATATCTACTCCATGTTCTTGGCATACTTTCCTGAATTCAGCTGCGATCTTCTGCCTGTTGGGATTTCTTGTCTCTGGGATGAATGGAGAAAGATATGTAACCTTCTGAGGAACAGGGACGATGTTCGTGTCCAGCTTTGCATCAATCATAGCTCGCCTGAACTGGCTGAACATGCCCGGATCCCCATAGTGTAGCTCGGTTAGGGCTTTTTTGAAAGCTCTCCTCGAATCCTCAGTTGTGTACACCTTCTTGTAGTAGAAATCATTCACAAATTCTTGCTTGAATGATTCCCAATCATCATTCCATTCTTCTGGCATCCATTTGTCAACATGCCTGAAGCGTCCCTGGAGCTTGATCGTTCCTGGCAATCTTTGTTGCTTCAATCTTGCTTCAGCCTTCACCTGATGTTTCTCAATTCGTCGTCGGCATCGAGAGGCAACATTTCTATCCAAGTTGTTGGTAACCTTGGCAAGCTCTTCCTCGAACTGGTTAACTCTCGTTGCTTGGTTGGCTGTGAACTTCTTCACCCATTCTGGATTCATATAATCCTTCTCCGGAACATCCATAGCTTTGGCAGCAGCAATACACTCTTCGGTTGTAATATCGTCGAGTTCAGCATCGATCTCGGCTGCAATCTCGGCTATGGAGTTGTAGGAGACTCCATACATCTTCGCTTGCTCCATGTCCTTAGCCATTTCATCTCCTCCGACAACAATAGATTTCAGCTGTTGTTTCTTGTCGGTTGGCTTCGGAGCGGACTTCTTTGGAGCTGTCTTCTTCAGCTGAGATCCTTTCCGACTGGTATCTCTTCTTCAGCTTCTTGCATCTCATCTTCCCGGATCTCATCTTTCTGCATCTCATCGTCCCCTTTTTTGGCATCAGCAACAAGGCTTGCGACTGAGCCATCCAGAGAAGTGAGTTTCTGTTCAGCTTGCTGAATTCGGTTGAATAGTTCATCTACAGCGCATTCCACATCAACCTTCTTCGCCAGTTCATTGTCACGACGCTCTTGGTCAGCTTTCTTCATTGCAGCGAAGGTTTCAGTGACTTCAGTTTGAAAAGCGACGAACTCAGCCCATCTTTGTTCGAACCGAGAATCCCATTCTTGGTCTTGAGTCTATTGAGATTTGGCAAGATTGGATTCTGAGATGGACTTGAACACGTTCAGTTCTGATTTGATTCCAAGAACTGTGGTTTTCAGGTCATTGATATCCTTGTTGGTGGGTGTTGAGAGATCATCCAACTTCATTTTCAGCGCATCTTGTTCTTCCAGCAGCTTCCTGTGCTTCTCATCCTGAGCTTCAATCATCCTCAGTTGTTCTTCTCGGTTGAGCTGAATGTTGGCTAACATCTCCTTCCTCAGCTGATTGACCCTCTCAGCGATCAGTTCGCAAATTTCATCTGAGGAGGGTGCTAGCTATTCAGCTGGTGCTGGTTGTTCAACAGTAACCATGGCTTGGCAATTGGCCAGGTGATACGATCCTCGCCGGAGTTGCAGACGCCGACGTGAATAGTATACACCCAAGACCAAATCTGAACCGAATCGGATAAAGATGGAGTATCCCAAAACCTCTGTATCTGTTTCTCACAAGTAAATTAGGCGAATAAATCCCTAAAACCCAACGATAGGACGACACAGCAACTCGAGGACGATGAATGATGGATAAGATGGAATATCCCAAAACCTATGTATCTGTTTCTCACAAGTGAATTAGGCGAATAATCCCTAAAACCCAACGATAGGACGATACAGCAACTTGGGGACGATGAATGACACACGAACGAGGGATGGTTGACTCGCCGATATGTCAATATGAACATCACGGTGGCATGCCGCCAATCCGCTAGTTCGGTGAACGAACTGAAGGAGATAAACTCACAAAATATTATTCATCAAATCGTTATTTAATCCATGCCCTACTAGACCTATTTATAGGGGTGGAATACAATAGAGTCCTAATCTATTAAGGAAACAAATCCTTGAACAATAAGGAAACAAATACTAAACTAATAAGGAAACAAATCCTATCTTAATAAGAAAACTAATCCTTAACCTAATAAAATATAAAACTACCAAAATAACTAAAATAAAGCCTTATTTTTGGCCTACAATAATAAAAAACGAAAATTAAAATAAAATAAATAAAATCTTCAGATCTTTAATCTTGGATTGCATCACCAGGTACTGTTGAAGTTCTTCTTCTTCCTGCTTTGCTGTTGCGGCGGCTGTGTCAATATCATCCAAGAAATCTACAGATTTGGCCAGCATGTTGTCAAGAAAGGTGACACAATCTTGTTCTGTTGTCTCCCTTGTGTCTCTTCTTTCTGCCTTGCTGACATCCAGACGGCGAGTCAGCAGTGCGATCTTGTTGTTGTACGCAACCTCAAGGTTGGTATAATTGAAGTACTCCCTCAGACGCGACTCATCGGCCTTGAGCTGGTTCCAGCTGTGTATCCTGATGGTATCTTCCTTGACATACCAGTGGCTGAAGATGATGTTGAATTGATACAACAGCTCAGTTCCGAGCGTGGCAAAGGTGGGCATGTCGCGCGCCTCGGAGAACATTCCAACCAACTTCTGAAAGCAGTATGCCAACTTGCCTTCATGTTCCAGTGCGACAGCTCGACGATCAGCTTCTTCGTCGATGGGGGAGGGAGAGAGATTTTCATAAGGAATCGGTTCAAGGGTTTCCTCAACATTGGCCAAAGAAGAGGTCGTAATGTTGGCATCGAGCGGGGAGCTCGGAATTTCTGACTGGGTTGTAATGTTGGCATCGAGAGGTTCCTCAATATTGGCCAAAGAAGTGGTCTCAATGTTGGCATCGAGCGGGGAGCTCAGAATTTCTGGCTAAATATCAGTTGGGATAACGTGACTGTGCTGTTCGGCATCAGCTCCTGCCGTGGGGGAGGATGGAACATCTTCAGATTCCTTGGATGAAGAAGAAGCATCCGAGGACATGTTCGGCTCATCTTCCGGATCGGTTTCCATCCCTTCTATCCCATCTGTTCCACTTGCGCGAGGAACAATCTCAAAAGCATCCTTGTCAACTGAGTGACTCGACTCAGATGGCACCTCCTCAGTTGGTTTTGCAACTGACTTCTTGATACGAACCCTCAACTTCTTCTGACGCGGTTCCTCCTCTTGATCCTTATCTGACTCATCTCTGAGTTGGCGAGCAGCTGTCGATTTGGAAGAGTGGCCGGCAGCTGGAGGCAGCTCCTCAGCTGTATCTTTCTCCACAGCTGGTTTCACAGCTTCCTGTTTGTCTTTGGGAGTATAGACACTCCGAATCACATCAAGTGCTTTCTTGGCTGTTGGGAACAACATCTGCCTCTTGATTGGGGTCTCCTCACAGTCTTCCCACACCATGTTCTGATCCTTTGTGGCGAGAAGGATCAGGGCAGAGATTTTGACTCCAAAGTTGAGAGTTCCCTTAACACTCAACAACTTTTCCCCGGAATCAGTTGTAGATTCTGAAATCTTCTGCTTCTCCATTGTCAACTGGTGTTCGAAGAACTTGAACACCGCTGTATCCAAAGATAACCTTGGATACAACATCAACAGAAGTCGATGTTCGGGTTTCAACTTTGTTCGCTGCATGTTGCTCCTCAATCTTTCTGTAGTGATGAGAGCATTCTCCAGAAATAGATCGGCATCTATATCTGTGATGTTCTCGACGGTGTCCGTGGCAGTCAGATTTGGTGGAATGATAGAGCGTAGCAGCTCGGAAACCGGTATGTGGAAGGTGACACGGCGGACAGTTCTGGCAGGAACGTCGCGCTGTCGACAGGAGATTTTTGAAACAAGGCCTACTCCTTGTTCGTGTTGCAGATTCATGTAGAATTCTCTGACTTGACGCCTGAGAACGTGGGTAGGAAAGAGCGTCGCCCACTCAAGAAGGCCATTATCCCTGAGAAGATCGGCGAGAGGAGATAACGCCGGCAAGTCCAGAGCTTCTGTTGACAGAATCTGCTCGAAGTGGATTCTGGATATCATCATATCATAGGATTCTTCGTACGACGAAGGGACTAGAGCTGGTCCAGAAGATGCCATCTTCTTTCCTTGCAAAGAAGCTTTTGGTGCCATTTAATATTGCAGTGAAGTATATATAAAGAGAGAAGGAAAGAAGAACTTAGCAGAAAATGGTGAGACAGAATAAGAGACGAAGATGAACAGTTACTCAGATAAACACAAAAAAAAAGAAGGTAAGAAATCACTTCCTGATTTTCCGCCTTTTATAGGTTAGTGGGTCGTTTGAAATCGATGGCCAAGGTTAAATGGCGCGAATCCATGAACGGCTGAGATCTCACGACTATTGACTAACTTTGATTGACATTAAATTTCGAGTTCCAATACGCGCGAGTGAGAAGGTGAACTGTTTTTGTATCAGTCCAATCGCACTATAAAGTAGGGCTATTGATGTTCAGCCGTACTTTACATTAAATGCACTATGATGGCTATTTTAATCTAACTGACATGCTCAGGAATGTTTGAATTTATTTCAAACATTCTCATTTAAGACACAAACACCTTCAACCATAAATGATACCTGCCAGTTGATGTCGGAATCAGTTGTGTTCCAATGTTGCGGCATACCATCAGCTGACTCGAGTTCGTCTGTTCAGCTGACGTCTGATGTCTTCGGATGGCAATCTGCATCTGAGATTCCCCCTTCATCTGAGCTTCCCCCTCAGATGGATGTCTATCTCTTCACCTCGGCTGATTCCTCATCTGATGGATCCAACAATCCAAGGAGATCACATAACATCTTGAATCTTGCTTCGGCTAGAGGTTTGGTGAAGATATCGGCTCTCTGAATCTCAGTTGGAATCTTCTCCACAGATACATCTTTCTTCTCAATATGATCTCGGATAAAAAGATGTCGGATGTCAATGTGCTTCGTCCGAGAATGGTGAACAGGATTCAAAGAGATAGCAATGGCACTTGAGCTATCACAATGGATGGGAACCTGTCCAGTTGTTACTTCATAATCTCTCAGTTGTTGCTTGAGCCACAACACTTGCATGCAACAACTACCGGCAGCCATATACTCTGACTCGGTTGTAGAAGTGGCAACACATGCTTGTTTCTTTGAAAATCATGAAACTAGCTTGCTTCCCATGAACTGACAGAGTCTAGATGTGGACTTCCTGTCCAACCGATCTCCGGCTAGATCCGCATCTGAGTATCCAGACAGTTGGATATTGTCGTCAGTTGGATACCACAACCCAACATTAACAGTACCCTTCAGATACTTAATGATGTTCTTTGCTGCCAACATGTGTGCTTCCCTTGGATGAACTTGGAACCGAGCACACACTCCAACCGCGTAAGATATATTTGGCCGACTGGCGGTTAGATATAGCAAAGAACCAATAATCCCTCTATACTTACTGGCATCCACGAGTTTTCCCTCAGATCCGGGTTCAATCTTCCAGTTAGTATTCATCGGGATCCTTGTGGTTTTACTTGTCTGCAATCCGAACTTTGCGATGAGCTCCTTTGTATATTTGGACTGATTAATAAAAATCCCTTTTGATAACTGCTTCACTTATAGTCCAAGAAAATAGTTCATCTGACCCATCATCGACATCTCGAATTTTTCATTCATGAGAGTTGAGAATTTCTCGCACAACTCCTCAGACTTGGAACCGAATATGATGTCGTCGACGTAGATTTGCACAACAAGTATGTCTTCTCCAACTTTTATGGTGAACAGTGTTTTGTCAATTGACCCTCGTTTGAACCCTGAGTTTAGAAGAAAACCACAGAGAGTGTCATACCACCCTAGGTGCTTGCTTCAATCCATAGATTGCTTTCTTCAACTTATACATTCTTCCATCACCAGTCTCAAAACTGGGAGGCTGTTCAACATAAACATCTTCCTTAATATCACCGTTGAGGAATGCACACTTCACATCCATCTGATAAACCTTGAATTTGTGAAATGCGGCATAGGCTAGAAATATTCTGATGGCTTCCAACCTTGCAACAGGCGCGAAGGAATCCTCGAAATCAATTTCTTCTTGTTGGCAATATCCCTGAGCTACCAACCTTGCCTTGTTTCTCACGATGAATCCAATGGCGTCTCTCTTGTTCTTGAAAATTCACTTTAATCCAATGACTTTGACACCATTTGGTCTTTCTACCAACTCCCATACACAGTTGCGTAGAAATTCATTCAGCTCTTCTTGCATGGCTGTTGTCCAATGAACACAATTGAGAGCTTCCATAACATGCTTCGGTTCTGGCACATCAGCTACGAAACATGAAATCATGGCAACATCTCCTGCCTGTTCGAACTCCTCAAGAACTGCCAACTCCTCAACATATTGGACGAAAGTGCTGGAATCTTTCTCAGCTGAGTCTGGATTTGCAACTCTGCTCCTAGTACGCACACTCTTGGCTGGATCTCCGATGATGTTTTCCTTGGAATGATCTTCATACCATCTCTTGTTGCGTCTTCCTTCTTCTTCCAACAGTGGCGTTTCTGTGATCTGAGTTGTGGGAGATGCTGGGATCTTCAGAACTGGTGATTCATTTGCTGTTGAGTCTGGATCCTCAACATGGACAATATTTTAAACCAAGCTAGGTTGGGCTTCGGATGCTGATGCAGTTGGAGTGACATCAGCTGAAGTTCCCCCTTGAGATGAGTTAGGGTCCTCACATTCATCTTCAGAGGAACAAGGATCATCATCCTCGGTTGCCCATACCAATGGTTCAGCTAGATTCTTCTGCCTTAGAACCTGCGATCTGGTGAGAGCTGGTGGAACATGTGGATCTACTTGTTGTCCTTTAGCCTGTTCCCTGCACTCAAAAGTAGATTCATCAAAACTAACATGAGGTGTTATCTCCACAACACGAGAACTGTTGTTAAAAACTCTATAAGCCTTGATCCGAGCGGCATATCCGAGAAATATGCCCTTCGAAGCTTTGGCGTCAAAAGTTTTCAACTGAGTCTTCCCATTGTTGTGAATATAACACTTAGAACCAAAAACGCGAAAATATGAAATATCAGGCTTCCTGCGTCTCCATAGTTCATATGGAGTCTTTCCCAACCGCTTGGTCAGAAGAGACCGGTTCTGGGTGTAGCATGCTGTGTTGATTGCCTCAGCCAAAAATCTCTTTGGCAGAGCTGAGCTTGTCAACATGGATGTAGCCGCATCCTTCAGCGTTCGGTTCCTTCGCTCGGCTACTCCATTCTGTTGTGGAGTACGAGCAGCCGATGTTTGATGAGTGATTTCGTGCTTCTCACAGTATTCGATGATGGTTTCATTGAGGAACTCGGTTCCACGGTCTGATCGGATAGAAATGATTTTCATCTCTTGTTGGTTAGATATCCGATCCATCAGCTTGGGTAACTCATCTCGGGTTTCATTCTTGTGACGCATGAAAATGGTCCACGTGTACCTAGAGAAATCATCAGTAACAACAAGTGTATATTCGTTACCATTCATGCTCTTGGGAGTAACAGGCCCGAAGAGATCCATATGGATCAGCTGCAATACTCGGTCGGTTGATGGAATCGTTTTCAACCGAAATGAGGATCTAGCGAGCTTTCCCAGCTGACACGCACTGCAAATATGTGTTGGTGAAAACACAAGGTTCGGAATACCCTTTGCATGTTCCTATCTCGCAAGTCGGTTCATTGTCTTGAAATTCAGATGGTTGAGCCTTTTGTGCTACAGCCAGCTCACATCTGCTCTTTGATAAAAGACAGGTGTCAGGAGGACTACTATTCCAATCTGCATAGTAGACATTCCCAGTTGGGGATCGATTTCCCAACAATATGACTTGCTTTGTTCTAACATTTTTAACCCTGCAACCCTGCGCATCAAACTTGACAGAGAAACCATTATCACATAATTGGCTGATGGAGAGCAAGTTATGCTTCAATCCATCAACATATGAAACATTGGGAATAGACACGAGATTGGTTTCAAGGGTACCGTAGCCTTTGGTGTGACCTTTTGAGTTGTCACCAAAGGTAACTGATGGTCCTTCCTTCTCCACGAAACTTCCAAGCAAATCCCTCAGATTTGTCATGTGTTTCGAGCATCCACTGTCCATCACCCACATGGTATGTGATGCTTTATTCTTCCTCAGCTGTTCCTCCTGCTCCTGCACAGAGAAACACGCTTAGGTCCCCAATTTTAGTTGGGTCCTGGAGGGTTAGAACCAGTTCCCCCTTGAACTGTGGGTCGTTTTTCCCTGTAGATTCAGATAGATTTGTCATTCCAAATTATCTTTCCTTCTCCATCAACTATAACAACACATCGGTCATCCTTAGGCTTGTTGTTATTATTGACGTTCTGTTTCTTGGGAGAAGATTGATTTCTCCCATTGTGGGCTCTAGGAGGAGAGGCGTTCCCCCTGTTTTGTTGACGTTTCTGACCTTTTTGGTTTTGCATATGAGGTCGGACGCCATTTTGGAATCTTTGTGGCTGAATCTGATTCCATTTTCCTGACTGTTGACAACAGCTATTCATGCCCTGTTGTTGATTCATGTTATGGCATGAGTATCTCCAGTTGTTGGAACTGTTCCACATTGGTTGACTCTGATTGAACCTCTGGTTGTTTTGATGATGGAACTGATGTCGATTCTGATGGTTGAATCCCTGTCGGTTCTGTTGATTCCATCTCTTCTGAGCTCGGTTCAGAGGTCGGTTCTGAGGTCGGTTCTGATTGTATCTCCGATGTCTCTGATTCCTCTTCTGAGTCCTGGAACATTCCCCTTCGGTTGTTATCCCAACTAATGGATTCTTCAGTTCTCTAACCACAGCTCATTTTCCTTTCTCAGCTGCAGTTTCCTTAGCTGGTTGTGCTTGCTGTGACGTGGAGGTTGGATTAATTTGGGGAGTTGCATATTTGATTTGGCAACCGTGACATCCACAGTCTTGATAAAGGTTGCGGGTGGAATTTCAGTGTCCTTAACCATGTCGTAGCCAAGTCCAGACACGTCATCCATTTGTCTTCGGTAACTGATGAGATTCTCGATGATTTTGGATGATTGATATAGCTTTATCAGACTCAGTTTGTAGATCCTTGAGAAGAACAGCTTTATGCTCGGTCTGTGCGTCTGACATCTTCATCAGCTGGTCGATCTGTGCCTCTTGCTTGTTCAACTGCTCATGCTGTTCCTTGATCTGCTCCTTCAAATCCTCATCGGTTGGAGCCTTAGTTTGGTTGGCCACATTCAGTTGACTTTTGAGATCATCAATCTCTTCGGTTTGACTTTTAATCAGATCGTCCTTTTCGGTTAAGGATTCTTCAAGTCTGGCAAACTGTTCTTGAAGATTCTTAAACTCAACCGATTGCTGATGCAATTCCTCACTGAGTTCTAGGAAGTCATCCCAAGAGGGTTCCAACTCTTCATCTACTGTTTCCTGCATGTTAGTAGCATTGGAAGAATTTAAATTAACTGGATTAGAATGTACCTCAGCATCATCCTGGTCAGTTCCAAATGCCATGAGACATTGATCCTGTCCAATAGCGTTGTTGGTGGAAGTCAGCTCGTCCTCATCTTCGGTGTCGGTAAAGATGTCCATGTCATCAGCTGCTTCTTCTGCAACCATGGCCTTATTCTTTTCATTTTGCTTGGCCCTCAACGCATCTCTATCTTTCTTCGAAAGATCTGGACAATCAACTTTGAAGTGTCCCTCTTTGCCGCATTCAAAGCAACTGTTGGTCACAGGCTTTGAGTTATCTCGAATTCGGTTGCATTTATAGAACCGCTTATATTTTCCGAACCGAGTATCCATGTCAGCCAGCTTCTTTGACATGGCGGTTACAGTCTGTTGCAGCTCTTCTCTGCTCGGCTCCTTCAAAGCTGTGTCCGCAGATCTTATTGTTCTTGATGTTCGCGACTTGGAATAGTCGGCTCGAAGTGCCACTGTCTTTGTTCCGGAACCAACATCCTCATGTCGACTCGTCTGTATCGAGGACTGAATTGATCTTCGTCGGTTCACCTTGTACTCGTTTCCTTTCAAAATTGAGAACAGTCTGTCCATCCCCATCTCTCCAAGATCAGCTCGGCTTTCATGAATGTTGGTGAAGGTGTCTCACTTAGCTGGTAGGGCTTGTAATACTTTGAGGTTGATCTCTCTCAAAGTATATTTCCCTCGTCGGATAGACTGAATCCTTCGGATGATATCCATGAACCGAAGCTCCAACTGATCAATGGTTTCATCGACTTTTAGACAGAAATTGTCAAAATCTTGACAAGCATGGGAGAACTTGTTCTCCTTGGTTTCGTCACTCCCTTCACTAAGAGATGCCAAAATGTCCCACATCTCCTTAGCTGTGTTGCACTCTTCTATCCATGGAAGATAGTCTTGTCCAACTGTGGACATGATAGTGCTCTGAGCCCAGATATCCAGTTGGCTCACTTTTGCTTCCTCGGGAGTAAAATCTTCTGGCTTCTTCTCGACTGTCACCTCAGTTGCATCCCCATCATTGGGATTTGTAGGAGTGCGGATGACTTATTCAATGATGGTGATCCGTCCGGATATGATCACTTGTTGCATTCGATGATGCTTGGACAGTAGAATCTTCTTCATCTGAGTTTTCCAGGATGTATAGTTCACAACCGAGAACATGACAACAATCTTGTCTTTAATATCCATCTGCATACAACAAGCAGACAACAAATGCAAGCAGAAATGCACTAGCGTGAAAAGGATCTATTCAGTTGACCACTGAAGAAAAATACCTCGATTCACACCTTGTGAAACAGAGACAGCGGTCTTTTGAACCACTGCTCTGATACCACTTGATGGTCCCGATACGAGTTCTGGTGTATGGGGGGGGGGGGAATACACCATATAGGAATTTTAAAACAACCCCTTTAAAAAATACCACAACTGAGTAAGAGGACTCAGCTGGAATCACAACTGAGTAAGAAAACTCAGCTGGAAGAGTGGTGTTGTGCGGAATGTGGTGGAAACAACAATAACTCGTATAAAAACAACTCACGCTCATATGCAAGGTCGGTCAGCAACCAAATCAGTTGGAATGTAAAGATGCAGTTTTGAGTGCTGGTTAGTTGGTCAGTTGGATATGCAAAAAGTAACTGAACTGAAAACACAACACAAAGGAATTACGTGGTTCGGAGAGAACTCCTACGTCCACGGGGAGTTGTGAGTCCACACAACTCAGTCCAAATTCTTTAGGACAACTACCACAAAGCTTACGCGGGCTTTGCAACCGTTCAGATAAGTTTGCGGGTACTTATCAATCTTACAGATAAGTTTGCGGGTACTTATTGACCTTTCTACTCAATTTCGGGAAGAGCAGGATCCTAACAACCTTTTTAGGATATGTGTATAAGGGTGGGTTTTCCAACTGCTAGCTCTAACAAAGAAGTGAGCTAAGATCTAAACTTGAACAAATGAAGACTCAAATTAAGATCGAAAACACCAAGACAGATTCTAACACTCTATGAACTCTCAACTAGTGATGTTCTTAGAGATTAATTGCAGTTTAGCTTGTGCGAAGTAGATCGTCGTTCTTTCGCTCGTCTGTCTCTTCTCTTCTGTCTTCTTGGTGTTCTATCTTGATGAATGAATGAATGCCTCAATTTATAGACGGTGAGAATCAACTAGCCGTTGGAAGAGCCGTTGATCTCTGTTCTGTGAAAGCGATGGCTTGTCTCTCATCTCTGCAGATTTTCCCGATTTGGCAACTGTGAACTTCTGCTTTCCTTCTGAGACAACCTTGTGTTGGGCCAAATGAGGTAATGACAGAACGTCAAACTTTCACGTGACTTCCTATTTTTGAAATTCAAATTTCAACCTTTGTCTTTCAACATTGGTTGGTCGGTTGAGACATTCGATCTTCATCCGAGTGGTCTTCAGCTGATGTTCCATTTGATCGCTACAGTTTAACCCTCAGCTGCCTTGAACTTCATGTTGTCGATCTATCAGATTGAGTCCTGCAACTAATGTTCCATCTGAACAGTTGGCTTCACATCTGATGTTCCATCCGAGTTTCCATCTGAAGTTCTATCCAAGTATGGCCATGATGCCGTCTTCAGCTGGAGTCCTGTAAAGATAAAATCTGAACATTTTTCAAACAGCGAGCCTAACTACTAACATTAGGATATGGCAACATCTACTCGGTTGAGGTCAGTTGGTTTTGGAATTAATCAAAACTTTACTAAATTTCCCAACACTTAATAACTTCGTCGTCTTATCTTAATTTTAAAATATTTGAAAAGCAAACTCGATTATTTTTACTCAAGCATCATCATTCAATCATCCAATACTCGACACATCATCAAAGAACGGACATTCAAACAATTAAAACTCACTAAACTCGATTTTCACATTTTAATAAATATAATTTACTCGATCTCAACTTAAGACTTCATTTTATCTAAGCTATTTCTTCATAGCATTATTTAATCATCACATATAAACATACATTTCAAAACTCATATTTTATAATTCCTTAATAAGAAATTGTCTCATTAACTTATTTATTTCTATTTCTATTATTTTTATTTTATTCTAAAACCTCTTTGATTAATCTCATAATCAAAACAAGTAAACAAACTCGATCTCGATTAAATTATCTCTTAATCTTTTATACTCACTTCTTAAAACATTTTTCTCCTTACAAGAGAATTTATCTCTCTTTATTTTAATTACTCTTTATTTCTTATTTGATTGAATGAACTTAATCTCGATTAACTCATCTTTAAATTTTCATACTCGACTTTTAATCTCATCTTCTTGGTTCTAATTTCTCTTTTTATTTCTCAACTAATATTATTATCTCTCTTTTTAATTACCATTATTAAACTCATATAATTTCTTCTATTAATTACTCAATTCTTAACAAAGAAATGATTTTCTTTGTTTTACTAAACTCATAACTCACTAATAAAATATTTATTCTCTTTTTATTTTCTATTTTATTTTATTATTTTATATTTCAATTTTTTTATTATTTTATTAATTTTCGAAAATTAATTAATATTATAATAAATTAATTTATTTTATAATTAATTTTATTCATCTTCAAATCTTCATGTTCTTCACCAAGAACACACACTCATATGTTCATATTTTCACCAAGAACACCTAGAACACACACTAGGCATTCAAAACTCATTTCCATCGAATTACATGCACTTTTATGCCTAAAATTCCATTTTCTTCATCTCTTAATTTCTCCTTAAACATCTAGTACTCCAATATCATCACAAACTCATCTATATCATCTATATCATCAAAATCATCAAAATTATCAAAAATCATATTTCTTCCTCATGCATATAATCATCGATTTTCACAAAAAAAATAACAAATAATTCAATCTTTGATCTCAATCATACTTTCATGTTCATAACATACTCAAATCATCAAACAACAAATAAATCAATTACTCCTCAATTTAACTCCAAATTTTCGGTTTCATCAAGAAAAATTAGGGCAAATATTTCATCTCATTTTCTCATGCATATAAATCATTCAATCTATCATCACAACACATATAATCAAGAAATCATCAAAACTCATAGAAACTATTTTCTTTCTTTTTCTTTCCTAATTTTCTGTCCTAATAAATTTTATAGGATTATTTTTCTTTTCTTTCCTCCTAATTCTAGATAGATTTCTAGGGTTTGTTCTCTTAATATATAATCATATCATCATCATCGATTTTCACTATCACATGCCATAGGTTTGCCTAAGCAATATTTAAACATGCATATTTTCTTTCTTTAGGGCTTATAGATTACATATATACAATAATCGAATGAATTAACATATTTAGAGAAAATAAATCGAACTCCTTCTTCTCTTGGAAATTGGACCGATGGTGAATGAGGGATGAGCTTCAAATCCTAGCTTGGATTTTCCATGGAGAATCTCATATTTAGACCTCAAGAAAAATTAACAAGAATTAATCATCTCATTTAGGGCAAAAATGCCGAAATTTATAGGAAATAAAGGAGAGATGATTTTGATTTTGAAATAATCACCAAGTTTGAAGAACTAGGTTACCTTCTTGATTAGGGTTTGAGGAATAAAAGTGACGAACTTCTTTTGAAGCTTGGATACTTGAAACCTTGGACTTCAATGGAGTTTTTCTCCTATATCTAAGTGCATGTGTGTGTGGTGAAGAGAGGGGGAGAAGAGAGAAGATTTTCTTCTTCCTCTTCTTTGTTTCTTACGTGAGAGAGAGTAGAGAGATGAGTGAATTGTTATGATTATCACTTAGCTAGGAAGAAATGAAATTGTAGCTAAGTTAGGTGTATGAAATGATTATATTCCCCTTAGGTGTTGAAAATAGGTTTAGCTAGGTTAGGGAGTATAATTAAGGGAGAGAGAGGAGATGCATGTCGGTAGAGAGAAAGAAGGAGAGAGATAAAATAAAAATATCTCACTTTAACTGGTATAATTTTCCCCGGAAGAAAAAGTTTTCCGGTAGAGTATATCCGTATTATTCCGTTAACACTGAAAATGGCTATAAACTCTCCTCGACTCGTTCCGGACATTAGAAACACCTCTACATCCTCTCATATCTCAAGAAATAATTTAAGGAATCCAAATATCTAATTTTTAGATCAAAATTCCAAGTAACGAAGAAAAACCTAAAAATCACTTGGCTACTTAAACCGTTAAGAAATAAATTCTTAGAACTCTCTCATATGATCTGGGATGAACTTCTAATATATCTCAAAGTTCTTAGAATTAATTCTAGGTTCAAAAGACACTAATTAAACTAAATTCGGAGTCCGTCGGTGAATAGTGATTTCTCGGCTTATCGACACTATTCGTCAAAAGTAAAAGTTCTCAGAATTCTCTGAAATTCATACTCATACTCAAACTCATATGAATAAGCTCAATCAAAGCATCACATACTCATTCCGAATAATTGAAACGAGAAAAATCACATCAAAGCACATAAGGGCATTTTCGTCATTTTTCAAGAAAATTTCTTTTCTTGAAAAATTTTATCACTCAAGGCACGTTATTTAAAATATATAAATGCATTTTAAAACACACTCAAAGACTCGTAAAAGTTTGGGGTATTACACTTTCCTAAAATGGTAACTGTGAACCTTGCTTTTGAACTGCAAGTCTCCTGCCAAAATAAGAAAATAAACAGTCTATCTTGCTTTCACGTGATCTTGTGCTATTTGAATTCGAACTCAAGTTCAAGTCTTCTTTTCAGACTTCTTCACACTTATGACTGCCACGGTTCTGAGCACAGCTGGATAGCTAACTGTATAGCTCAAGTTCCGGAGTCACTATGTTATCTTCTAACTTGATCAGTGCGAACTTGGTCTTTAGTTGTCTCTTCAGTTCGAGTCCTGTAACGATAAAATCTTTACGCTCAAACAATGAACTCTAACTATAAAGACACTAAGTCACATCTACTCGGTTATGGTCAATTGATTTTTGATATAAATTAAAACTTTACTAATTTTCCCAACATACTCAACAGACATGGTGGGCATAAAGCATATGAATGAAAAAAATAATAGACCTACAAACTGCTAATATATATAATTTTTTTATAATTTTTTTTTTCCGTATCTTACATAAAATATATTACCTCCACTACCTAAATAACTTTCTATCTTTTCTTTTGAGATGGTTCATAAATAACTTCCTACCTATTTTTGTCACAACCACGTAATAAATATTCTCTCTTACCCTTATTATTTCTCCACCCATAACAACCTTTTTCTTAATTCTTGTGTCATTCCCTCTTAAAAACTTATTTCAGGACCGAAGAAAATATAATTTCATTACTTTGTACTCCCTCCGTCCACGAAAATTGCACTCATTTTTCTTTTTTCGTTTGTCCACGAAAATGTTCACTTTCTATTTTAGGACAATGCCCTACCACAAAATATTTTCATTCATCCACTCTCAATACTATATTACATTAAATGTGAGACATTTTTTCCACTTACAATATTATATTATATTAATGTGGGATTATCTTTTCATTCACAAAATCTACACTTTTTTTTCTTAAAACTCGTTACACAATAAGTTTGGAAACAATTTTATGGACGAAGGTAGTATGTATTTATTAAATGATTGAAAAGAGAATATCTATTGGTAATTACTTAACTCATCTCAAACCCACAGCAATGTTATTATGAAAACTCTCCCACGCTACAAGAAAATTGACATAACATAGCAAAATTTTCAAACTTTTTATCCCTAATGTTTATTATTACATTCATTATTATTTTTAAAATTTACATTCTTAGTTTAATCATATTTAACATGATTAACTTTTTTTATAATTAATTGATATGTTTCTCTTAAAACAATTTAGATAAACATTTTATTTAAGATTGATTATATTAAAATGAAGATATTTATGTGGAGGTGACGGAAGATCCTGCATGCGAATTGTATCTTTCATATTCTAAATTTCTAAATCTAATTTTATTAGGGCCAACATTTCATCAATTATCAATTATTATTTAGAAAATGAAATTTTAACCGACCCACCCAGAGAGATCTCAGTTTCAGTTCAGTCTCGACGACTGAAAACGAAGACGAATTGCAACAGTTCAAATCGGAGAGAGAGATAGAGAGAGAGAGAGAGAGAGAGAGAGAAGATGAATATATTCAGGTTAGCAGGGGATATGACCCATTTGGCAAGTGTTCTTGTTTTGCTCCTGAAGATTCACACTATCAAATCTTGTGCTGGTAATGCATTTCTCATATTTTGTATCTATTTCACAATCTGTGTGCGCACTCGCCTTTGACCTGGCTATTGAACAACCGATGGTAGTTTTGTTAGCTATTTTATTTATTTGTTTGATCGGGGATATTGTATTTATTTCTGTTACAATTTCATTTCTCAGAAAATTGAATTTATCTAGGGCTTACAGGCATTTGTTCCGATGATTTAGGAAATTGAAAACTGTGTTTGTGTGTGTATTATCTTTGTAGGCTTGTTCTGAATGCAGCTTTGGAATTAGTATGAATCAATTAGTTAAGTTCTCAATTTTGCCAATTCTGAACTGCTTGAATGTAGCTCAAAGGTTGAGGTCTTCGAATTTCGCCAGCCTCATCATGTCGTATGGTCTAGAACATTTAATGGGAACCATAGTCTAATATTTAATTTTATTAAGATGATTTTCAGAGTGCTGTTGTGTATACAGCTTTTCTCTGTTATCTTTGCAAGATGCGCAGAATTCTGTTTCAGTCTTTTTCAGTATAGAATTGTGGTCGGATCATGTGTGTTAGAAGGAGGATACAGAAATGCAGTTATCGTGATGGTACCAACAGACTTGGAAGGAAAGCAAAATGTTTGGAGTTAATTTGTATAGTTTAGCCATGCTCGTTTGCAACTTGATGTCTCGTAAAGCATGCTATAGCTATGAAGAATTATTAGCTGAGAAGCGAATCCATAGTTCCATCTTCTTTGAACTTGTGCTAGTTCAGTGAAGAACATAAGTTATGGGGTATACAGTATCCGTAGATATAATATATTCCCATACAGAATTTTTGTTATTCTTTGATGAATAGTCCATTAATTATGTCCCTTTTTCTTGGCATCTCTCTTACGATACTTTGTGAGTGAGTGCATGAAATTTATTTGTGAAATGATTTTAGTCATTTGGCCTAAATCTTGGTTGCCAAATTTGTGAGGGGCATGAATGATAAGATCTTAAATTTTGTAGCTGTTTCTTTTTGAAAGCTTGATCAATAGTTGGAAATTTGGTTGACACATATCCCAATGAATATAATTTGCCTCAACCAATAATAGATCCCTTGGTTAATGGTATGTCACCATGTAATTCTAATGGAGGCATTATATATGTATTGAAAATGTGTTGATTTTAACAAATATCAATTCCTAAATATAATACTTGCAGGAAAAAGAATATTCATCAAGGTATCAATATTTATTTGCTATTTCAACTTTTAATTGGACTTTCTACTTCTATAACGATTTACTTTGTCCAATGCACAAATGTCGCTCCTAAAGAATCAGAACTAAAAAGTATTAATAGTACATCTGGCCTGTTTGGAATGAATTTATATTGTGGGAAACCTGTTTATTCATATTTAGTAGATAATGCCTTGTATATATCGTTATTTTCTTAAATAAGTTTCAAGTATTAAGAGCTGCATTCATTATTTCCAGTTCTCTTTTGACTGTGCATCTAAAATTGACATTACTTTTTGTAGGCGTTTCTCTGAGGACTCAGGAGCTCTATGCAGTTGTTTTTGTTACTCGTTACTTGGATCTTTTCACAGACTATATCTCACTCTACAATACATTAATGAAACTTATTTTCTTGGGAAGTTCTGCGTCAATAGTCTGGTATATGAGGTATCACAAGGTAGTCCGCAGATCCTACAACAAAGATCAGGACACTTTTCGCCACTACATCCTTATGCTACCCTGTTTGTTATTAGCACTAATTGTACACGAGAAGTTTTCCTTCAAAGAGGTACTTTGATTTCCATTAGAGAGCTAGTAACTTTAAACATATTGTAGTCGTTGTGTCTGAACTCTAGTGTTGTTTATCAGGTGCTGTGGACATTTTCCTTGTACTTGGAAGCAGTTGCCATCCTTCCTCAGTTAGTGTTGCTGCAGAGAACAAGAAATATTGACAACTTGACCGGACAATACGTTTTTCTTCTGGGGTAACTGTTTATTGCAGCATTCTTAGTTCACAAGTCAAAATCTTTAATTTATCGGTTACATCACATACTATTTAGTGTTAGATTGTCTTAGACCAGTTCCGATATATTTTTATAAGTTTTTTTATACTTTGTGCTGGTATATGGGCTTTACTGCACGAATATCATGTGTTGGTAATGCCAGTGTTACTCAAGAGGGGTTGATGTTCAATTATATTAGCAGAAAAATGATAAATGATTCAGCTACTCCTGCCCTCATTTCTTGTTGTTTTTCATACTTCCTTTAATTACATATCCATCCTTTAAGAACTATGATCTCTAATAATTATTTAATCATAGATTATATTTTACTCATGTCTGACCAAGCTGTACTAGAACCAGATGTAGACGGATCACATATCTTTTTAATTGAATCAAGAACTGTTAACAAGCTTATTAGCAGCTTTTTGTGATCATTTTTTTTTTTTTGTGTTTTATTGCCCTTTTCATGGTTGTATTTCTCTGTTTAGGAGAGCGATCACTTTGGTTTTCAAAAAAAGGAAAAAGAAGATCGATCACTTTAACATATGTGATCTGGTCGAGCTTTCTTGACCAGACAAGTATTTGAAAGGAAATAGGCATTAGTTAGTAATTTCAAACTAGGACTATATTGCATTGCAGTTGAATTAAATGATCTTCATTCTTGACTACTTCAAGTTGATAAGATGCATGGACTCCTCTATCTCAGTGATGGGTTTTGGCTTTTTATATCCACTAGCTTTTGACAGAGAGGCCGAAATTTTACTTATCTTCTGCTCTTCTTATTCATCTCTATCAGAAGTAGTGTTCTATTCAATTCTCATATCTTCCAAAAAGATTTATTTATTAACTCTTCGAATATCTCTCGTGTAATTCTCCAAAAAACAAATTCTTGCAGAAACATGCTCATATATATATATTCAACACAGAACCAGTGTTTACCATGTCGATGGTGGAAGTTTGTGTATAATTACACAATTTTTATTCATGGTTGTTTTATTATCTGATGATTTTCTTGCCATGCAATGCAGTGCTTACCGAGCATTATATATTCTTAACTGGATTTACCGCTACTTCACCGAAACAAGCTATGTGCACTGGATAAGTACGTCTCTCTCTCTCTCTCTTTCTCTTGTGCTTGTTCGTGAATCTTATGACTTCATGTAGCATTAAATGACGTGTATTCCCTTTCTTGTCCTGCAGTTTGGATTTCAGGACTTGTTCAGACGCTTCTTTATGCTGATTTCTTCTATTACTACTTCCAAAGGTATGGTCTCATCCATATGCAACCATCTAAGGCTCGGTTATGATCCCCATATCCATGATCTAAAAGCTTGGTCTATCTCATTGAACAATATTTATCCTTAAATTCTACTGTTTTCAGCTGGAAGAATAACGTGAAGCTCGAATTGCCAGCTTGAGTTTGGTTTGAGAAAGAGACAAGGGTTGGAGATTTTTGAGAAATCATATGTTTAAAAAAACACGTCATAGTAGTTTTGAACTACTTACAGATCGTCCTGTAGGTCTGAGAAGAGGCGAAGCATCTTTTTCTTTCACTCACTTGTGACGTATTCATTTTGTAGCCTTTGAAGAGCATTCTTTTGTATTGTTGCTCGAACTCTGCAAAGATTTGTTTGCTTAGTTCTGGCGCACCGGAGGGTCAGTGTTTGACGCTCGAAAAACGACACCATTTGTGGCCAAACGTTCATTTGGTTACTAGAACCAAATTAGTATACATATTTGATCATGATTCTTTCGGATTTGTAGTCAAATATGAAAAAATACATTAAGAGTGTCTCACTCTTTTCAATTTTGTTCAAGTACCACTCACACCCAAGAAAAGATAAAGGAAAGCATTATTATGTTCTACCTTTGGGATACACAACAATGAAGTGTGATTTTTATTGGGGAGAAGGTGCAAATACCCCCCTCATGTTATCTTCTCGGAGCAAATACCCCCCGAACTTTGTATTGGTGCAAATTCACCCTTCCCTAAACTTTTTCCAGTGCAATTAACCCCCCACCGTGAAAGGAGCAGCACTCCCGTTAGGAAAAGAAAATTGATTTATTTTTATTCTTGTTGGGACCCACTAATTAGAAGAGAGGGAATTTGGACGAGAAAAACATCACAAACCCATAACCCTTCATCAGAAAAGCGAAAAATTTCTTCTGCTCCTTTAACCTCAAATTTTCTTGTGACTAAAGACGTCGATATTCACATGCAATGGTTAGAGATGACACTGGCGACGAAAGGTTAGCTAAATCAACTCTAAAATTTCGTTTGTATTTTTTTATTTGATGCTTCTATTTCCCGATTTTGAGAGATGCTAATTTTGTTTGGAGATGCTTTTATTTGCATTTTATCTCAATTTTGGTATATATTTTATGAGTTAGAGCTTTATTTATGTTTTATTGGTGGTTTTCGTTGCAGCATGTCTGAAAAGCGGAATTTTTGGTTTAATTTTGGTGGAGATTGGAATAAGCAAGATGATGGAACTTGGTCGTATGAAGGTTGGGATACCTCTGCAGAGGTAAGTAGTATGGGTTTCGAGCGTATCGTTCAACAATATGCCGATTTAGGGTTTACAAATCCGAAGGGCATTTATTTTCATGATCCTGAAATGAGTTTTGAAGAGGGTTTATATGTGCTAAACAATGAAGAAAGTGTTAGGAAAATGATAAGCTATATGTTGGTTCTTGACTGGGCGGACATCAACTTGTTTATTGATCATGAGAATATGATTATGCTTGTTTTCACTACATGTACTTTACCATCTGACAACATGCCTTGTGAGGGTAGTAGAGTAGAAGTAGTTGGAAGATGACATTGGTGGTAGACTTCATGATGGTGATAGAGTTGAAGATACTGTTGTGATCTCACTAGAACAAGAAGAGACTAATGATGGTTTGGACATCGAAGTGACAGAAGCTAGAAGGGATTTTATGGGTACTCCTACACAATGCAGCACAGCTAGACTAGATGACACTTTATATGTCAGCCCCATAGGTTATGAGACTAGTGATGTAGATGAGAGTGAACAAAATGATGTCTTTGTGTGTGAGGATAAAGAGGATTCTAGTGATTTAGATTCAGATTTTGGAAGTGAAGAGAATGATGAGTTAAGTAATGACTTGCCCTTTACAAAAATACCAAAAGGTGTTTTCAAACTTGATCAGACATTTTTAAACGTATATGAGGCAAGAATTGCAATCAATGAGTTTGGTGTAAAGCATGGATACAAGTTGAATTTTGTGAAAAATGAAAAGGATAGATTAAGAGTGATATGTGTCAATTCTCCAAATTGTACTTTCAAGTTGTTGGTTTCTAAAGACGGTGATAGAGGTGATATGGCTGTGAAAACAGCAATCATGGAGCATAAATGCTTTAGACAACGTGCAGTACCAAGTGCTAATTCAGCATACATTGCTAGATATTTTAAGAGCACAATTTATAGGAATCCAAAGTTTAGATGTACGGACATGCAAGCTGAGATTGAGAAGCATCTAAAGACTCATGTGAGTGTGCATAAATGTAAAAGAGCAAAACGCGTGTTATTGCATGAATTGGAAGGCAGTTACAAGCATGAGTTTGCCATTCTTGGAGCATATGCTGAGAAAGTAAAAAAATTCAATCCCGAAAGCAAGTTTGAGATTGAATTGTGCAAAGATGAATTAGAAAAGTAAAAGAATCATTTTCTCGTGTGTGATTAGGCTATTAGACACTTTGATTGGATATGGGCTCATTAGATATTTTACTGAATTTGTATTGAGCAAAAGGTCAATATGGTCAAAGGTAAATTTTGTGACAAAGTATATTGGTACGGATATGTATATTTATACTAATCGTACTAGGTTGTCAGTGGCGTGGTGTGGTGATGGTAGTGATAGCGAAATAAGCATGTAATACGGTACATTGGTATGAATATTCATACTCGTACAATTATACCACGCTGCCGGTGGCGGTAGTGGTGGTGACGGGAAGTTACAAAATTAGGGGAGAGAGAATTATACATGAAACTTGAGTCAGATAAATAGAAATTACACTCTCCACTCAAAATATACATGGATCCATTTCCAACGACAATAACTCGCACTCACCCACTCACTCTGTACAGTAGTTTATGAATCTCCTCATTTTCAAAGTTTTGGGTTAATCTAAAATCTAAAATTAGAAAGAAATTTCTGTCCCCTCTTCACCTCTTTGCGCGCGCAAAATTTACTGAAGAAGCACAACTACCGCCGAAAGCACCACCACTCCCTCTTTCCCTTCTTCCTCACCGACCTGACCCGCCATCTCTCTTCATTCTCAGATGCAGCCCTCTCGTCTCTCCCCCTCCGACCGTCGCCGGCTGAAGGGTTTGCAGGCCGGTATAATCTCCAGAATCCGTCTCGAGAATTTTATGTGCCACAGCACTCTTGAAATTGCGTTCGAAGACATGGTTAATTTCATCACCGGTCAAAATGGGAGTACGCTCCTTTCTCTCCCTCTAACTGCTCTCTCTCACTCATGCAGTGATTTTTTGTGCTTTTTTTCCCCTATAATTATTTTCTGATTTGGTTCTTATTTTAATGTTTTTTTTTTATTTTAATTTTTAAAATTTAGGTGGGAAGAGCGCAATATTAACGGCACTTTGTGTGGCATTCGGGTGCCGAGCTCGTGGTACTCAGAGAGCGAATAGTCTGAAGGATTTCGTAAAGACGGGCTGCAGGTTTGGCTTTATGTTGTGAACTTAGAAATTTCTTCTCATCAATAGTCTAATGTTTCCTTTTTTTCCCCCCCTTGAAACGGTGTCTACATCCATTTTCTTGAAATTGACCTAGAAGAGTTAACTAATAACAATTTTATATGAGGCTTAAGATTGATAAAGTATTCAAACAATACTGATTGATTTTATAGAGACCCAACTATATTTCATGCTTTAGAGATCACGTGTGCAACTTTGAGGTAGCAAGTGAGCGTTTACATTTATTTATGAGTGTTGCTGAATACTTTCTTTTTCTCATAATGCTGTCTTGTTACAAACCTTATTGTGTTCATATACAAGCTATGCACTTGTTCAAGTTGAGATAAAAAATCAAGGCGACGATGCTTTTAAGCACACATTGTATGGAGACATCATCATTGTGGAGCGTAGGATTTCAGAATCTACTGGCACCACCACCACCACATTGAAGAACAGTCTAGGTTTGTTTACATGGTCTAAGCTCTCATTTACTTTGGGTTCAAAATCTCCAAAGTTACCTGGCATTAAGCTGGTATTGCAAGAAATAATATAAGAGTAAAAGTGATTGATAATTTCTACACTCCTTCTGCGAGCACTTTGTTTAATCTGTCATTTATGCTGATGCTTTTGTCTTGGGAAATTGTTTCTATTGATAAATCAGTTTCTTGTCAATTTTAGTGCAACTTACAGAAAAAATTTAGAGTTCTAGTTAATAAGGTGCCAAAATGATTAGGATAATATTTTCTAAAATAATTATTATTGAATAATATATCTTTTTATCTTTACATATAGCTTTTATTGAAGAATCTATGACTGACATTCTTTTTGACTAATGAGATTTTCTTTTGATATTTGGAGAATATTAAAGTGTAAAATTAGTTTTATCTTGTGGAGAAAATCCTTGTTTTGATTGTCTAGAGTTCTTTATTCTCTTTAGTGCTTAAGTAACAAAATACTTGTTCCAAGACATAAGTCCTTGCATTTCATTCATGGTAAATAAGATTTTCCCTCACGTTGAATAATCATTAACATCTTTTCATTCAGAAAAAGCGGTATAAGAAAAACATCCAGCTAGAAGTTGTATGGATTAAACTTAACATGCTAAGATATGTTAAAGTATATAGTGAATCTAGAAGTATAATTTCACAAACATGTGGCATGTTTTTAGCTGACAAAAGTCGATCAATAAAATGGATGTTTTTCAATGCCTGCATTTCTCTTTTAAATTTTTCTATTTACCTGTATGTAAAGAACATGAATGAAGAGGCAGATTCATTAATAGACTCAACTTCTAATTAATCCCGCAAGATATGTAGGAAAGCCCTATCACTTGAGAAATAGGTGGAAATCAACAAGAAATCTTTTTGGAATTTGAAATACTCAGAAGTTCCAAGAAACCAGACAGGTCATTTAGTCTTATCTGAAAATTTTGCTTCTGTGTTTCGCTTCCCGAGGTATTCTAGTTAAATAGAAAATCTATTCCAAGCGTTCTACCTGTGATGTGGAAAGGTTCACTACTATCTAAGTAGAGCTTGTGATCTTATAATATTTTGGTAATTCAAAATTTAAATTATTTTGTTTCACCACCATCCCGAGTCTATACCCCTAAATTAATATTGTCTGTGTCTTCTTATGATGCTATCAATTAGTTTTTATTAGATTTATTAGCTGACTTAAATCCTTTAATCATGGATATATCATATATCCAATTTTCTCATTTGCATTCTCATGCACATATTTCTTTATATTATATACCATTCTTAGATAATGATAACATATTCAATAGTTGTATGCCATACTGATTGCTCATTTTCCAGGTAAGAAGATTGCCAACAAGAAAGATGATATTCGTGAGATTGTAGAATACTTTAATGTCAGTGCTACTAACCTTTTTTATTTATATTTGTAGTTATCAATGAAAAAATTCTGCTGCAAACTGTATCTGATTTTACTTAGTTACGACTGAGGGAAGCTATCTTATGATTGGTTAGTGATAGGCACATCTTATTGAGTTGGTTCTTTTCCACTTATCTGAATTCTCGAGTCTCGACTATGTCCTTGTTGCTAAGACAGGATGCTCTCACTTGATATTTATATATCAGATTTATTTGAATGTCTATCAGCATGGGTTGAGGTGTCCATGAGCTGCATAATATTTTGCTGTCATGGAAATTGGCAACAGAATTGCTTTTATCTTTGTGGATGACATTGTAATCTTTCTTTTCTTGTGACCGACTCATGTGATTTTGTTATGTAGATTGATGTGGAGAATCCCTGCACGATCATGAGCCAAGATAAGAGCAGAGAATTTCTACATTCAGGGAATACTAAAGACAAATTCAAGGTATGAAGTAACTTCCAGTTTGTTACTATAGAAGTTTGAAGCTCTAAATTCAGGATTCCCTCCACATCCCTGGCATGCTCGTGTTTTATCCATGTATTGAGTTATATTATGTTGTAAACCATGAACATGCTGTTTCATAGCCAGCTAAATCTGTAAATTAACTTATTTATAATTTTAATAAAACAAGTAATGCCGTTATTTCAGTTCTTTTTCAAGGCAACTCTTCTTCAACAAGTGGATGACCTACTAAATGGTATTGGAAAACAACTGCATGATGCAGATGGCCTGGTGAGTCATTTGGAAGAATCGTTGAGGCCGACAATGAAGGAACTTGATGAATTACAAGATAAGATAAAAAATATGGAACACATGGAGGCGATGTCACAACAGGTGCAGTTATTAAGGAAGAAACTAGCTTGGTCATGGGTATATGATTCTGATAGAAAACTTGATGCACAACATAAGTTGATTAAAAAGCTCAAAGAAAGGATACCCAAATGTCAAGCACGGATTGACCAGACGCATGTAAGTAGTTTCTTAATGACTTCTGTAGAAACTTTGTATCTCTCTTTTGTCTGTATCTTTGTCTCCTAAGTGGTCTAAAAGCACATTCTAGAAGATCTACTGTGTTTATGTTTGATTTACTACCAGAGTTGTGAAAATTTGCTGGGGTGATGACAACAAATTCATTGCCTTGGCTGACCTTGCTGTGTTGATGGGGATGTACCCTGAGTGAGTATTCTTATGGAATAATGGGCTACCAAGAACAACTTGGGGAAACTAACACCTCATTGTTAGGAGTACTCTTAATAAATCTATTGTGCTGTCTCCGAATATAATATTAGCTAAATGCGGGATGTTAGTGCATCCATCCTATTAGCTCCATTTTTGGCCAAATAGCCAGTTGGTTGTATGAGATTTGATTCTGATTGAAAACCTCCACATTGCTTATTGCAGCACAAGTTGGAAGAATTGAATGATCAAATTGCAAAGAAGAAAACAGAAGTATCAAATATGATGGAAAGAACATCTGAAGTCAGACGAATGAAGGAGGATTTGAGGCAAAATCTTTCTCTGGTATAACAATTACTTGACATTTTGTTTTCCAGTATACTCATTATTGATTAAAGGCTTAAAGGTAAAGTTCTTGCTCATTGCCTTAGGTTGTTGTAGCTTCTTCAACTTTGCCTGCACTAAATCTTCAAGGGGTTTCCTTCCCTTTCTCAAGTTTATTTGAGAAAACTTGTTTCCCTCCTCTACCTCAGTAAATGCTTGAACTTGTTTTCTGCTCTAGAAGCATTATTAGTATACTCACTCTCTTGGAGGTTCACAGTAGTTTTGTTACTGTGATTAAGATACTTACATGTAAAGATTTTATTTTAGGCTACAAAAGAAAAGCTTCAGCTAGAAAGTGAACAAGAACGTGGAAATAGGCAGATTGCAAACATGGTTCAACAGGTCAAATCACTTCAGCAGCAGATTCAGGATTTGCATGAGCAGCATTTCAGAAATACACAGGTAATGTACTTGCTGAAATGCAGTATACAATACCGAACAGCATTTTTTAAAACTGATATAGGTGGGACAAATTAATCTTAGGCTAGTTTTAGATGTTTCTTTACGTTTGTTATCCTGGCAGTCTATGTAGATGATAGGTGCACTTTCTCCCAATTTTGTAGTTACTTTGCTGTGGATTTAATAAAATTTTCCCCATTACTTCCCAATAAAATTATGCTTGAAGCTACATTTGTTTGCTTAAAATGATTGTTTCTTATGCCTTTATATTTTCCATCTATTTGGCACTTCTGCGTGATCTTCTAGAAACTTTAAACTGGAGGCAATGATAGATATGGAAATAACTTCAGTTTATGTGAAAGAAAAAGTAATTTGGTGAGGAAGGTACCTCAAATTACTTTCATAACAAAGATATCAATAAAATCCTATTCTCTCTCGAATGACAAAATCTCAAATACCTTAGCCCACGGCTAGATCCTTCTTTCTTTTGCTATGCACATGATAGTGATGATTTTTATAACATAGAAACATATCAGTTCCTTCACCATTCAATTTGGAAGTTAATGTATGTTTGTTTTAATCATCATATTCCAAACCCCTTTCAATGAGCCGCTCACGTTGCTATCCACTCTATGTGATACTTTCCCCTCGCTAGATTTTATTTTAAAGCTTCGAAGGAGTGAAGTTTTACAGTTTGTATGTTAGATGGCTATATGAAGCCATGAAGGTGCGAGGCAGTTCTCTTCTCTTATTTGTAACTTTTTACTGCCTGCTGTAAAATTGTAATTCTAATCGTTCTGTCCATATCTATATATATACAGTATAAGTATCTATTCCTATATAGGCTAGTTTATACTTTTAACATCTTTTTGCCTTGATTTTTTTAGATTTGTTAAGGCTCATTTGACACTTCAGGTTAGGAACCAAATAGTCTGCATTTTGGTTCGAACCTGATTTATCAAATTATTCCATGTATAGCTTTATCACATATTTCAAAATTATATCAAAATTCACACAGAAATGAGGATAGATATTTTTGTGATTCAAAGTAAAATAAAAATGGATTATCATAGCTATTTTTGGGATTACATGTCACATCGACTTGGTAAAGATCCTAGCTTCTACGTGTAGATTGGATAATCATCTCTCTTAGATGACTTTTTAAGGAGGTAATGGCTCAATTCTAATATGGTATCAGAGCAGGTTCAAGTCAATGATGGATTTGTTGCTACGTGTAGTGACCCATGGTCATACCGACCTACACCTGCTGGGGCGTGTTAAAGTTTCTGCTGTTGTGTCTCACATGGAGTTGGTAAAGGTTCTAGCTTCTACATAAAGGTCGGATAGTCCCTCTTACAAGGCCGTTAACCATACCAGATTACAACAAAAACAAACAGCAACTAGATTTTTAATTGACTTGTGATTTCTTACATCAATGTATTTCCCACATGTCTAGTTATGATGATAAGGAGATTTATATCTTTTTCCATGAATTTAGGCCTAATACCGAAGCACATCATATCTTGACATTATTTGTTCTCTCTTCACTTCGTATGATCCAAAATGTAACTAATATCACAGCTGTTATCGATGTTCACTTACATCAATGTATTTCATTCTTATGCAGTCTTGTCATTGTCAAAACTTCGGATGTGGTAATTGTTGATAACGATGCCAATTTGGGTTGACACAAAATAAAAAAATCCTAATGGATTCTAATGTCCTGTGTTAGAGTAGATTTCAGCGGAGCAGGGTGCAATTATTAATTTATTATTTTTGCTCTAAGTCTAGAGCATGCTAATTTTTATGATGCATGTCCTCAAATTTTATGTTGCCACATTGGAAATTATTGAAGTCCTCTGTTAGTCCCCTGTTTAGAATTGGCATCACCTCCTAAATTGAAGAAGTTATCCAACTTATATGTCAACTGCGGGATCTTTACCCGATGTGGGACAACTAGGGGATTTCAACACGCCCCTCTCACATGCAGGCCGGTATGACCATCGGCTCTACATGCGGACCACAAATCCATCATAGACTTGGGCATGCTGTGATACCACAATAGAATTTAGCAAGTGCTTGCAGTCCATCATTGCCATTAGAAGTTATGCATGAGACTAGACATTCAAAATTGGGTTTATGGATTGGACCCTTGCCTACGAATCTATATTAGTAAACCCGTTGAACTTCTTCTGGCAATTTCATATAATGGATACTTGATCATTGAACTCAGACTTGTTTTTATAGTGTTTTGGTGAATTGAAATGCAGCATATTAATATGGGAATATGGGATCATCTGAAAATCTGTTCCTAAAAACTGAATCTTTCACCAAATACATCTGATAGGTATATCTTGCAATGACTATATGATTGAATAGGCTGAAGAAAATGAGATGGTGGAAAAGCTCAGGGAACTTCAAGTTGAAGTTGATGCAGCTAATGTCAACATTCAGAGGTAGCCTTCGAAAGTTCTGTCATCCATCTATGGTAGAAAATGAAATAGAAAACTTTTCCAATCAGGTGATGTATCTTTGTGATGGTTTGAAGACCACCTGCCTTTTATCTTTTTTAACTTTTCCATAACTTCTTGTGCATCTCTTACACCACGACTTCTGGACATGGTTTAAGGACTGCCTGCCCTTTTGTCTTTTTTTTAAGCATCCCCACTGCTTTAATGATTGACTGAGTAAGTTGTAGGTAGTTAACTTCTTCTTATTGTGATGGACACTAGAAACTTTTGGAATTCGACTGATGATTAACTGGAATCTTATATCAATTGATGCTTGTTAGTGAACCCATAAAGATTTCAACTTCTTGTGCATCTTTTACACTATGCTTCTGTACAGTGCAAGCTGAAGGCATGGAACGGAATTGCATAGCAAGAACTGGTTGTAGATTCTTATATATAAGTAAATGTCAGCAGAACTGAAGTCTGTTTCCTATCCTTTTTTACTCTCCCCATGGCTTAATTTAACAAATTGAACCTTTGCAACATGTCATGTTTCTAAATGTTATCGATTCCTGTTTCTTTTCTTCTATATATTTTTTTTGTTTTGGAAATCTTCAATTATGAATAATTTGGTCATTATTTATTGTCCTTCTTCAGATTGCAGATGTCGATAGAATCCATAATGATATTTGTTCTCTGATCCATGAAATCCAGATGAATAAAAAAGATAAGGTCTGTATAATCAATGAATCAGTATATCTGTATATTTTGTTTTGTTTACATGATTCTGTGGGCTCAGTTTCTTTGTTCTTGAAGGTTACTGCATTTGGAGGAATACAGACAATCAATCTTTTAAAGGCGATCGAGCGGTATCAGCATAAATTTAGCTGTCCACCCATTGGTCCCATAGGCGCTCATGTGGTAACTTATTGGAGTTTTTGTCATGCTTCAGCCTGCATGTATCAGCAGCCTATTTTATGCTTGTTGATGGATCTTCATGATTTGCTGTGGGTTTTGCTACATAATTCTCTTCTGTTTCTTCATATCTCCCTAGATGAAATGTAATGAGATATGCCGTTTGAGCATGAAAAGCATTGTGCCTCAGAATTCTGGGAAAAAGGAAAAGTAGATTACTTCAGCCAAAAGTTTGAGTTTAAGTGCCATTAGAAACAAGCCACAAAATCTAAAATGACTGGAGTTTCTCTTGATCAATTAACGTAAATGTTTATTCACTTGGAAGATACATAGTGGGATCCTTCGTTATGTTTTTTAATCTTGAAACTTCAAAGTATCACCCACCCCGCACTGCCTGCCAGCGAGGGGCAGCAGCACGAGAAGGGAATGGGACATTTGTTTCTTATCAAAATAAAGACCACATAATCTTTAGCAGCGCGGGGTGGGAATGGGACATTTGTTTCTTATCAAAGTAAAGACCACATAATCTTTTTCTTAAGCATCTGCACTACTTTAATGATTGACTCAGTAAGTTCTAGATAATTATCCCCTTCGTCCTATGATAGATTCTAGAAACCTTTGGACTTCAACTAACTATCAACTGGAATCTTATTAGAAGTTGATGCTTGTTCTGAGTGAGCCCATAAAGATTTTTACTTATCTTACAAACTCCTGTATGTTTTAGTAGCTAATGACAATTTCTAAATAATGCTTAGTTCTCTGTTTTATCTCCTTGTAAAAGTTTCACCCAAGAACATTATGAAGTTGAGGAATTAACTCATTTCTAGAGTACATATTTTTCTAGTATCCCATCAGTGCCCTTCTTAGGCTCTAGGCAGTCCTGTACTTTTTTTTTTTTTGGCAATTTGGCCTGTATAACCCCTCCTAGATCTCAATTCTGGAGTAATATGATAGGACACTTTTGCTTGTGATTACAAAGATCATTTGGTTGTTTTTTAGGCATGACTCCTGAGAGGCTTCTGTAAATTGGTTGAGGTGGTTTTAGCTGCTTATAGTTGGAAAATTTTATTGCAGAATTTGGAACATGGAGACAGGTGGGCTATTGCTATTGAAAATGCTGTTGGGAGATTGCTCAATGCTTTCATTGTCACAGATCATAAAGATTCTCGTGTGTTAAAATCATGTGCAAGGGAAGCCAACTATAATCACTTACAGATTATCATACATGATTTTAGAAGACCAAGGTTGTTTGTATGTCTATGCAGTAGCATCAGTTCCTGATTTGCAGTCAATTAGTTCTAACAGGCTTTTCCTATTGTTAGAATCAACATTCCAAGACACATGCTTCCTCAGACTGATCATCCCACAGCATTATCTGTTCTACATTCGAAAAATCCTACAGTAGTCAATGTTTTGATTGATATGGTAAGCGTTCAACATTTTCTTGCAATATCCCTTGTTTGCTCTTAAAATCTCCTATCTTAAGATTTTAAACTATATGGGTGACTCATTCCTTGTAATGCTTTCCTTTTTGTTGTTAATTTTATCTGCTACTTATATAAAAAAAGATTGCATACTGTGCTTGTGTTTGGAGACAATAGTCTTGCTCTTATCATATCTACTTTCTTATAACTTTCACCATCCCCTAATACATATTATCATGTTAATTTTTTGTATGCCTAGAAAGTTACTGCAAACATATTTTTGTGGAGAGATGGCTTTTGCTGGTTTATTACTGTTGCGTGAGGCAGTGTTAACTTTGATTCACACTTCATCTTTAATCAAGATTGTCCCTATTTATATTCTAGTGTCGAAAATATTATTCTTGCTTCATCTTTAATCAAGATTTCCCTGTTTATATTCTATTTCTTCAGCAGTGTCGAAAATACTTCTTGTTTGATAGTGTGTGCATTTCTTGTAGGGTCATGCTGAGAGGCAAGTGCTTGTCAAAGATTATGATGTTGGTAAAACAGTTGCCTTTGATCAGAGGATACCAAACCTTAAGGAGGTCTACACATCTGATGGATACAAAATGTAAGCTGATCTGAACCCTTTATTAATTACATACAGCACCTGTCTTTTCATACCTTTTATTCATTTCTTCGCTTAGGAATTTTGGTTGGATACAGCATCACTTTGATTCCTCTTATGTTGGAGTCTTGTAGATTAATTGATCTCCATTCTATAGAAAATTCATGGAATGTGTAGTGTATTGTATATTATAGGTCTAATATTTAGCCCAAAGTATGTGCTTTATTTCATAAATGTCCCACCTTCGATAGTTACAGATTAGTACTTAATAAAACTGATTTTGGACGGGGGCCACTTTTCCATTACCAAAAGTTGTCTAGCGAATTTTTAGGGAAATTGTACTCGAATAAAAGCCAATTGCCTTTATTTTTTATTTTTAGTTTTATTTTTTTTGTTTTGCATATTTTCAGTTGCCAACAAGACATTTTAGTACCATAAAATTAGACCTGTCCTAGATTTGAGAGTAGAGCGTTTTTTTAGGACCGTAACTTTTACTGTTTTTCAATTGTAGGCCAAAATTTTGCGGGCTTTCAATTTTAGGACAATAACTAAAATAGTGATCATATTTAGGACAAATTTGAGCCCGATCGGACTAAGTCGCACATGAGCTCAAAAATTCGGCCCGGTGCCTACTTGATGTTTTTACAAACGCTTGGCGTATAAAAATCTGTAAATCAATTCATTGGAAAAATTCAGAATAAAGTTGTTTGTAAGGAAATGAGACAAGTGCTCAGTCACCAAATGGCATGAATGTGTTGTCGAAACAAGTTTAGAGATTGGAATTGCTTTTTAATGAATTTGGTGGTCTTGCCCTTGAAGAGTTGTTGAGAGAGTAGAACACGTGTGCAACCTTAAACTAATCTAATCTTCTTTCAATCCCTCAAAAGATCGTTCTGTCAATATCTGAGGCAATGGTCTGAAATCAATATAAGCTTCGCAGCATCCAATGAAAGAGAAGCGAAGCTGTTGTTAGATAATGTCACGAAAATTTTTGAAGCAGAATTTCATATGCACACTCCAGATATGGCTCTAAAATGTTTTTCTTCTTCAGAAGCATCTTACTAATTTTCCTAACTGCATATTATCAACATAGATACGCCCTCCAACAGTTGGTGAAACGCCCAAAAGAGAAAAATGAACCTGCAAAAAATTGATTTACAGATTTCTGTACGCCAACTGTTTGTAAAAACGTCAAGCAGGAAACGGGCCGAATTTTTGAGCTCATGTGTGACTTAGCCCGATCGGGCTCAAATTTGTCCTGAATATGATTAATTTTTAAGATATTGTCCTAAAATTGAAAGCCCAGAAAATTTTAGCCTATAATTGAAAAACGGTAAAAGTTACAGTCCTAAAAAAACGCTCTACTCTAGATTTGAAAAACAGTGTCACTTTATTGGGTACTAATATGAAATTATCAGAAGTCTGGGACATTTCTGAAATAACATGCATACTTTGGGCTAGAAAGTATATTTAATTTGCCTATATTATACTATATGATAGAATGTATAGAAATAATAAATATGTGAGTATTGACTGGTTGAAAGATTTTGGTATTCTTGTGAAATTGATATTAACTAATAAGTAGACAATAAGAGAAATTTGATAATTCCTTAAATCACTATAATTATTTTTCAAGTTCTTCAGGACAAAGTAAGTGCCGTATATCATAAAATTGATCAGAATGCTTATTTATATCAATGAGCTACATATAAAAAAGTAACAATCTATAAAATTGGATCTATAATCTTTAAAAAAAAATTGTTTCTATTTAATTTGTTGAATAACAATTGAATATGTTTTTTCTTTTGTTTACTTGCCAGTTTACAAGTGGTTTCAAGCTTGTTGTTAGCTAGCAGCTACTAGAAATGATCAAATAAAAGAACTTTGCAGGTTTTACCGCAGTTCAGCGCAAACTGTTCTCCCCCCAAATAGAAACACTAGGGCTGGCCGTCTTTCTGGTTCATTTGATAATCAGATAACAGATCTGGAGAGAGATGCATCAGAAACAAAACTGAAAGCTCAACAAAGACGTGAACTGAAACGGGCTAAGGAGGAAGAGTTGATTGATCTTAAAAACACGTTCAGCAGTGTAAAAGTATCTCCCTTGTCCTCCAACTTTTAGTCAGTAACATTCTTCTTAATTGTTTTCATTAAGTTTAGTGTCAGTATTGCTATTATAAGCCTACGGATGATTCTTGGCTATCATTCAATCTCGATTCTCTTTAAAATGATGTAAATTTAAAGTTATAAAATTTTGGGATGTAAGAGTTGTCCCATGATTGGCTTTCCTCACATTGCTTCACATTGCTTTATCTCTCGTAAATATTTCTGGGGTGTCATTAACCTTGATTGTGGTAGTCATGGTCTGTGCTGCATGTATTCCTGATTTACGATAAATGTCAAATTTGAGAATACATTTTTTCCTGGAATTTCGCTTGTCTATGCTCATTCATATCTGCTTTAAATTCTTGCAGAGAAGGTGCATCAATATGGAGCGGCATATTCGGTCAAAAGAATTTGAGCTAGAAGATGTGAAGAATTAATGATTTAATCAACAGCTGGAGACATGCGATCTTGAAATCCTTATTTAGATGCTCGAGTCTTGTTGAAAGGACACGAGCTCAGTAGGGAGTGATTTTACAAAACATTATCAACCTGAGAAATGGCTGATGCTTTCAGCTTATTTACCGCTATCAATGAGCATTAAGGAGTTATTACACTAAAACCTCTATAAAGGAATACTTTTGGGACTGTAAAAATTATGACAAAATGGGAGGTTATTCCTAAATAAAGGTATAAGAATAATTTGTAATTTTTTTCAACTAATTTTAGTGTGCATGAACAATACATGAAATAAAATGTTATAATTACTAGATACATGTATTGTTTAATTACAAAAAAATGGATGAAGAGTGTCAAAAACTACTTAAAAATTTGAATATTCAGATCAAAGAACTTCACTACAACCAAATGGACATGGATGTCTTCCTTGATCATCCAAATGAGCAAGTATGCTTTTTACTGAAAAACAAATCATTGAAGAAATTAGGCAAGAATATGAAATAATCCAGAGAATGATAGTATAGAAGCGATATATATATATATATATATATTATATTTATTGTGATTTATTCCTAAATAGAGGTGTAATTTTGTAAGGTGGGACCTAAAAAAAATATGAATTATGACAAATATGGAGTTTATTCCTATTGGGACCATGAAATTTTATGACAAAATAAGAGTTTATTCATAAATAGAGTATTCCTTTATAGAGGTTTATTGTATTTCCTAGTTATTTCATATTTCTGCAAAGTTAAGAAATTGCATCCTCAATCAGAACTTTATTTCATGTGGGGTGTAGTGTATTTTTCTGCACTGAGGTTTGTCTAGTCATTGTGCTCCAACTGAAACGGAATATTTGAGATCCCTTAATTTTTTTATTCTTGTGGGGTGTAGTGTATTTTCTGCAGTGAGGTTTGTATAGTCATTGTGCTCCTTCATTATGACAGAAACTTAATATTAGAGATCTCTTAATTTTTTTATTGCAGGATGCTGTTAGCAGAAAAATCAGCTTGGATGCCTTAGTTGATTTTGCATTGGCCCAAGGTTCCCAATGGATATTTATAACTCCACACGACATTAGGTAATAAATCAACCGATTTCATTTTCATATTCGCTTCTAGACCTTTAGTTACTGCTCGAATTGCTGCTGGCTTGTATTGAACAGCTTCAAGCACGAATTCAGTTTCTTTGTCATCAAATGATAGGTCTTATGTTGATCATTCCATAACTACAGCACCGATTTAGGGGACTAGTGCTATTTCAAAATAAAATAACTAGTTTAGTGTATGTTAGTATATAGCTGTTTGGACTCAAATCTCTTGTTTTCTGCGCATGATTCAGTATGGTTAAACACGATGAGAGGATAAAGAAGCAACAAATGGCTGCTCCTCGTGCATGATTCATCGGAAGTGAACTCGTGTCGACTGCGACATCTGTCTTCTTCTCAAGGTTATTGCTTGATTATCTGTGTTGGGTGGTCTACCAGCTATAGTGGAGAAGCCTTCTTTTATCTATTAAAGGTTCTTACATAAGTTGATTGTTTATATGTATAAATTCATGGTACTTTTTTTGTTTGCAGCTTCACATTTCCAGGTGATATTTATATAATGTTGACTATAGCATATCTTAACTAGGAATGGTTTTCAGACTTTCAGTTGGTTTCCGACCGTACCGTACGTTCAACCCTACATTCTATGCCCACCGTTTGTTATTTAAGATTATTATTTCAAATCAAATCGCCCCACAATTTTTGGTCAGTTGGTGAGAATCTCGCTCGCATGCAGAAACAACATTCCGATGTTATTAATCACAGCTTCAAATCCAAATTCTCGTCAATTGCCTCCCCCAAAAAGATCAATTTTTGTTGAGATTAAATTCTACCGCAGTAACATTTTGTGTCTGCGAAAAATAAATACTACTAGTTTTTTACTATGTCATTTCATTTGTAATATTTGCGTGGAATGTGGGTGGGACATCGTCTTTAACAAAAACAAAAACAAAAACTAAAGCCTCAAACCAAAAAAGAAGATACTTGTTTTGGCGTACCGGTTGTATATTATACATCTGCTTTTTGTCCTATTATAACACACTATTTTTGACTTTTCAACTCACTATTCACGCGAGTTGCTGTTCATGGTACTGTTCACTTTTTTTTTCCATATTTATTTTTTCCTATTTTTTTTTCTGTTTTTTTTTTATTTCTATATTTCTTTTTCTTTTTCTTTTTTTTCTGTTTTCTTTTTTATTTTATTTTTTTTATTTTCCTTTTTTCCCTCTCTTTTTTAATTTTCCAGATTTTGTTTCTTTTTTTTTCTTTTTTTTTGTTATTTTCCACATTTTCTTTATTTTATTTCATCTTTGTTTTTTTTTCAAAATTGTCGTGACGAAATGTAATGATTGTTAAAGTTTATTATTGAAAAAGTTTACTTTTTTCAACGACAATAATTACTTTAACGTTCGACTAAAAGTAGAATTTGTCGTATTAAAAAGTAGACATTGTCGTGACGAAATGTAATGGTTGTGAAACATTATGTTTTTTAGTGAAAAAATTTACTTTTTTCAAGGGCAATAATTACTTTAACGTTCGATTAAAAAGTAGAACTTGTTGTATTAAAAAGTAGACATTGTCGTGACGAAATATAATGATTGTAAAACTTTACGTTTCTTAGTGAAAAAATTTACTTTTTCCAACGACAATAATTACTTTAACGTTCGACTAAAAGTAGAACTTGTCGTATTAAAAAGTAGATATTATCGTGACGAAATATAATGAATGTGAAACTTTACGTTTCGTAATGACAATGTTTACTAAAAAAATTGGAAATAAAAAAATCTGGAAAAAAAACTGAAAAATATAAAAACAAATAAACTGAAAAATATTAAAAAAAACAGAAAAAAAAAAATATGTAAAAAAAAATGCTAAAACAGTAACCTGGAAAGGAGAAAAAAAATCGGAAATAAAAAAAAAAAAAATATATATATATATATATATATATATATATGAACAGTACCCGCGCGTGAACAGTACGCGCGCGTGAGGATGAACAGTAACCAGCGTGAATTTGTGTTGAATAGTCAAACATGATGTGCTATAATAGGACAAAAAGTGATTGTATACTATACAACCGACTCACTAAAACACACTCCAATTATAAATAGGGATACAGAAAGTATGATAAATGACGTCTCATGCAAAGAAAGAGCTTAACAATTATGCTAGTAGAAAATTGTTTTTTTAGGGCATGCTAATAGGAAATTGTAATTGTGGATCATCAAGTGTCGACTTCAACACATATAAGCATATAGTAGTACTTTATAAATATTTTGAATAACCTAATGATTTATTCTATTATCTGGAATGATTTTTTCCTTAATTAACGTTTTGGAAAATGCCAAATAACCAATTAAAATCAACGAAACCCTAAATGTGAATAATATACTGCAAAATTAGCATATACAGTAATTTGATGAGTTAAATCTTTGCGTAATCAGACTCAACATCACTAGACAAGAAAACTTAATAATACCAAAAACATATTTAAAAAAAAAAACGTGGTTCGTCTCCCTCTCTCTCTCAACTTTAAATAGGGTTTATTTCTAATTTGTTCCTCGAACTTTCATCATTTTTTCTATTTGTAACATATATTTTATATTTTTCCTAAAAAATTCATGTACTTTACGAATTCATGTTGAATCATCTGACCGAATTTGTGACTTGACGTTGGTGGCGTATCCAGAATTTTGGATTTGAGGGTGCAAAATGAGTAAGAAATATGTAGAGTTGATTGGGGGTTCGGGGACGAAGCCCCCGGAAAAAAGTTTGGACCTATCATGGGATCCTTTTTAAATTCAAACGCATTTTTCATTATATCTGAAAAAATAATACTGTAGTAAAAATTATGACTTGATACATCATAGTTAATAGTTACACATCACAACAAACTAGATAAATGATTTTAGAGTGTTCATTGTGATTTTTTTATTTTACTATTTCCTAGTACAAAAAAAATACATAATAATTAAAGTAGTAAAATTAATTAAATATATATATATATATATATATATAACTACTAATTTTTTTGTTGTTCCTCATTGGTAGGGGTGAAGGTATGGAAAGTGGGTTTTTGGGTTACCCATACCCTACCCGTACCCGGCCGGGTATTGGGTACCAAATATTCGTAATTTACGGGTATTGGATGGATATGGGTATGAAATTTTTAGAAAATACCCTAACGGGTATATCCGTTAGGGTATTGGGTACCCGATCAAATACCCGGTCAACAAGATACAATTACTTATATATAATTACTAATTTTATACTATAAATTGTAAATATATTCATAATATATTCATTTTTAAGCTAAAACCTAACCTAAACATAACTCTAAACATAACCTATGAATAATATTATTCATAGTAATTTATTTGTTAAACTTAAATGTTTAGTATTGATTTGTTGTTGTCGTCTAGTTGTTGCTACATAGTTGGTTATTAATTTGTCGTTGAAATTATCGAAAAATCGAGTAGGTAAAAAAATACCATATTTTTGTCTTTTTTTTTTCTAAACGGGTACACCGGGTACCCTATATCCCGATCGGGTATACCCGACTGGGTATTAGGTACCCGTTCGGTTAAAATGAAAAGAATGTGAGTATTCATTTTTTGCTTATTTAGATACGGATACCCGCAAATATGGGTATGGATATCCACGGGTACCCGTTTATTCACCCCTACTCATTGGATACGCCGCTACTTGACGCCACCTCACACAAAAAAAACCACACGTATTCTCCATTATCTGATAGATCTAGGGTTTGTAGAGATAGCAGAAAATAACAATAATGCGACGACACAAGGATTTACGTGGTTCGATCGATGTGATCTACGTCCACGGGAGAGAATGTAGAGAGCTTTTTATTATACTTGAGAATACAATGAGTATTTGAACCCCCCCTCAACCTCTAATCTAGCATCTATTTATAAGCCTTGAATGGAGCCCTAATCTTTCTAGGATTTGGATTCCTTATACATATCTTGTTTCCTAGTACATGCATATCCGATTCCCGTTCATAATAGGATTCCATCTTCCCCCAAAGTAGGGCTTCGTGACTTGGTCTTTAAGGTAGGCGTCGACTGTAATTGGGCCGAGCTCTATGGGCCGAGCTTGAATGTATAGGCCCACCTGGATTGGCCTTAGGTCAGGCCCAAGAAGAGGCCGGTACTATCACATCCCCCCCCCCCCCCAAAAAAAGAGGAAAGAAGACGTGTAGACGTAGACTACGAGGTCGAATTGCCGAGGTGATTGATCGCGCAAATCACCGCTATGAGTTGAATTATCGAGCTGATCTTCCGAGCTCATCCTCCGAGCTCGAGGTGGTAGTGGAGAAACACCAACCTGAGTGCTGGCCACTTTACTGTGCTGGATGTGGCCCATGTCCGAACTTAAAGGGAGGGAAAAAGTAATGGGCCGTTTGAATTGGGTTGAGGGACGGTTCATATTCCAAGAATACCGGGCCCATGTTTACACGCGTTGATGTGGTACGGCGGGATTCAAATGTATATCCTTTGGATACAAAACGTTTCCCCCTTTTCATTTTCACATCCGCCATTATTAGCAGAAAAAGCTTTTGCCCAGAAAATTTTCCTTCTCCCCTGAAATCTTCGAATTCCCGCTTTCCATTCCGCCGGCATTTATTCCGTTGGGGTTTCCATTCACAGTCGCCTTGCACATTTCCAGACGCGCTCACAAGTAAGTATGGCTTCCCCCTCTCAGACTAGCAGTAGCAGTAGCGAATCCCCTATGCCAGTCTGTGTCAATAGTAGCTTTAAATTTAAGGTTTTCACTCTAGGATCTTCGGAACCCACATTTGAAACTCTAGTAGTGCCACCTCGTGTGACGAAGGGGAAGGTGAATGATTACGCCTCATCCTTAGGTGAGACTAGGATTAGGTTTCTCGCTCAAACGTACAATTTTCCTTCTGACGCTGGGTTAATAGAACCTCGCCCAGAGGATAGGGCGTGTTCACCCTCGACGGGTTTTGTTACGATCTATGAGGATAGTCTGCACGCGGGCCTTCGAGTGCCCCTGCCTGAAGCCTATTCCGAGCTCCAACAGAAACTTGGTCTGGCGTTAGGGCAGATAACCCCAAATTCATTTAGGCAATTCACCGATTTGGGTGTGGCCGCCGCTAATGAGGGTTACCGGATATCCGCTGAGCTCATTCACGAGCTCTTCCTCTTCAAAAATAATGCGGGCTGGTACTATGCTTCAGCCCGAGCTGAGTTCAAGGGGCGAACTCAGAATAAGGTAGATAAGTGGCATTCGAAGTTTTTCTTCTGCCGTCACAGTAGTTTTGTCGACCTGGCGTGGAGGGTAGAAAAACCTTATGAGTGGGTAATAAGCGAGGTGGATAGGGATCTGGCGACTGTTGTAAAAGCGATGAAGGACCTCGGTTCTTTTGATGGGAGATACACCGAAGACTCGCTAGCAGAAGCGGGGTTGAGCCCGTATGAGCCCCATCGTATGGCGGATCCTTCGACGGGTGAGGCCCCGCTTTAGCTGTTAGGATTGTCTTTTTTTTTTTCATCATTCTTACGCTTTTCTTGCTTTGATTCGCAGTGAAGAACTTTGGAAAAATTAAGGAGGTCGATGTCAAGGCTACTAAAGCCAAGAAGGTCGGTGCCAAGGCTTCGGGCAAGAGGCAGAGGTCGTCGGAGCGATCTGCGTCTTCGTCTGACCCGGGGCAGGTCGGAGGACCTTCTGACCCCCTTCAAGGAGCTTTAGTGGTGGAGCCTGCTGTTGTGGATGCGAGCCCTCTTACCGCGAAAGCTGCATTTTCCCCTTCTCCTCCTCAGAAACGGGCTAGGGTCATTGAGAATATCATCGACATGACAGGCGATGATACAAGCCCGGTAGCTCCCTCGAACAGGCTGGGGGACTTGCCTTTTCCCGAGGTGAGTATTATTGCGTTCTTTTGCAATTCTGTGATTCTTATCCATGTGGCTTACTATTTTCCTTCTGATAGGGTTTTGATATGGTTGTGGACTGGCTGAGGAACAACGTCGGGCTGATGTCTGCTCGGCACGAGGACGAGAAGAGCCTGTACTCTGAGAAGCTGATATCCGCCAATGCCCGGACGAAGAGAGCTAAGGCCGAGCTGATCAAGGCCGCTGAGGAGGTGAAGGCTGCAAAGTCCGAGCTGGCCGTTCAGCTCGCAAGGGCCGAGGGTGAGGCTGAGAGAGCTCGGGCTGAGGCAGAAAGAGCTCGGACTGAGGCGGAAAGAGCTCGGAAGCTGGAGTCCGAGCTGACCCCGGCAAGGGATAGGGAGGCCCAGCTTGTAGCTAGCTAAGGTGAGGTTCTCCGAGCCTATACGAAGAGGCTTCTGCTGTCGGAGGGCTTTGCCGGCTTGGCCAATGACTTGGCCAACCTCATTAATGGCAACTTCGCCGTGGCCGCTTTGGAGAAGGCTGCCCAGGACTTCCCCGATCTGGACGTGGCGAAGTTCGGCTTCGAGCGTCTTGGGGATGATGCTCTGCCTTCCCGGTATGCAAGGGTGGTCCGTGATCACCTCGCTCAGCTGCCCGTCCTGGAGTTTCTTGCTAGTTCGTCGGAGTTGCTAACTGCCGAACAAGTTGCTGACTGTTCGATAGATCGGGATTCCGAGTTGGACACGGTCTTCGAGTCTCTTCAGGATGAAGAAGAAGAAGAAGAAGGAGACGCTGAAGATATGGGAGAGGAGCGGGAGGCTGAAGGTGATGCTGAGCAGGTTCCTCCCGAGGGTCCCCAAACTACTAATGCTGAGAACCCGAGCTCCGAGCTGCCACCTTCTGAGACTGAGAAGGTCGGCGATTCTTAGTACTTAGTTTTTTTTTTTTTTTTTTTTTTTTAACCTTGTATCCTTGTACTGAACTTGGAATGAATCGATGAAATTTATTTTCCTTTTCTTGTGTGTAGACCTCGGTTCCTGTCGATGTTTCTTCTTTACGCAAACAGGTGGATCTTCTTTCTCACGACCTGCGTGAACAACGATCCTTTGCTCAACAATGGATGAATAAGTGCCGCTGAGCTGAAAAGCTTTTCGCCGAGAAGTGTTCTGTGTTGAAATCAACTGAAGCCGAGCTGAAGGAATGGCAAATGAAGTTCGAGGCGCTTGGCGTGGAGGCTGAAATCAAGCGGATCGCTGCTCAAGAGCATGCTGATTTGCTTCAAGCTAGGCTTCTTCAGACTGAAGGAGAACTAGAAGTTGCTCAAGGTCGAGCTAACCCTGTTTCTGAGGATCATAAGAGGATCGCCGAGGAGCACGCCGAGTACAAAGATATTATCCGACGTGCTGGTGGTATCACCATTTCCGAGGCGGAACTAAAGACGAAAGAAGACTTGGGAACGTATATCGATCTAAAAGAAGCAGTTGGTCCCTAGTCTCCTTTGCTCCAAGGTGCCTTTGACATGCTCAAAGAGAGTGCGAGCAGGTATAAGTGTATTTTGGAACGCCGACCAAAATTACGTGCGCTGCTGGCCAAGGGTGCGGGTGCCGACCTCCCGTTTTCTTCTCGAACGGTGCCTGCTCGCGAGGTAAAAACAGCTTCGCAGGGACACCAGGTCGGCCCGAGCCGAGGTAGCCGAGCTGCGAGGCCAAGGTCGGCGACTTCGCGAGGGCGGGGTCCTTCCTCTGGAAGCGGTCGAGGTCGAGGTCGAGGTCGGGTTTCAATTGATGACATCCTGGGAATTACTTCATTCGAGGATCGGTGGCTTAACTTTAGCAAGAAACCTCCTCCTTCGTAGACTAGCTCGTTGTTGCCTGTAACTTGTGTACATACGAAATATTCTAAATAGTTAGAAATAAATAAATATAGATTGAGTTCGTTGAACTTCCTGTTTGTTGTGAAGATAGCTTCCTTAGTTTATTTGCATGTTGCATTTATGAGGGAGTTGAACTCGGACTTCTTTTTGTTTACAAGGGAACCTTAGTTCGGACCTCGTATTGTGATTCTCTCGGGGGAACTTGGTTCTGACCCCGATTGAGATCTTACTATCCTTTGTGAGGGAGTTTAACTCGGACCTCGTCGGATTTTCCCTTTTGAGGGAGGCGAGCTCGGACCTCAAAAAGGGTTTCTTATGCGCATTTCTTAGAATATAATTTCCCCATGTCGGATCATTATTGACCTCGTGAATGAACCTTAGTTCGTCCTTATGAGGGGATTTGTTTTTGGATACTTCGTATAAGCAAATTAAAAGACACGAGAATATGCAAAACAAAAAGAAACTTTATTAAAGGAAAAACGAAGCAAATTTTGACGAGCTCGAAAAAAAATAAAACATTATTACTTAAAAAAAAGGAAAAGAAAAGAAAAAACTTAAGACTCTAAATGCAAGACTCCGCTGCTTATACGAAGAACCTCTTTAGGTGAGCGATGTGCCATGTTCTGGGTATCAGCTTGCCCGGAAGGTAGGCGATTTCGTAGGCTCCTTTGCCGAGGACTTCGTGCACTCTATAGGGCCCTTCCCATGTGGCTTCAAGTTTGCCGAGCTTCTCCGAATGGCTTACTTCATTGTTTCTAAGCACAAGATCACCGACCTGGAACTGCTGGGGTTTGACCCTTTGATTATAATATCGGGTCATCTGCTGTTTATATCGAGCTTCCTTTATGCTGGCTAGTTCCCGCTTCTCCTCGAGTAAATCCAGGTCGGTTCGGCGCTGCTCTTCATTGGCTTCCGCTGAGAAGTTGATAGTGCGGGGGCTTGGTGCCCCGACCTCTACTGATATTACCGCTTCTGTTCCGTATACTAAACGGTACGGGGTTTCTCCCGTTGGAGTTCTGGGTGTAGTCCTGTATGACCACAGGACGTTTTGGAGGTTGTAGATCCATTCCGTTTTGTCCTTCTCTAAGCGGGCCTTGAGTCCGTTCACTATTGTTCTGTTGGTGACTTTGGTCTGGCCATTAGTTTGAGGTCGGTTGACCGAGGTGAAATTTTGCTGGATATTGAGTCTTTCGCAAAATTCTTGGAATGCTCTGCTCGTGAATTGCGTCCCGTTGTCCGAGATGAGGACTCTTGGAACTCCAAACTGGGCACACGATATTCTTCCAAACGAAGTCGATGGCTTTCTCACTTGTGACTTTTGTGGAAGGTTCAGCTTCGACCCACTTGGTAAAGTAGTCGACGGTGACTATTAAGAATCGTTTTTGCTTTAGGGCCCGGTAGAACGGCCCCACGATGTCAATGCCCCACTCCACAAATGGCCACGGGCTCTGTATAGTGGAGAGGTCGGTCTGGGGTACCCTCGTCACCTTGGCGTGCAGCTGGCATTTCAGGCATTTTTTCACGAATTCTTCCGCGTCTTTTACCATTGTTGGCCAATAGTACCCCCACCGCATGATTTTCTGTGCTAGCATCCGAGCTCCGATGTGGCTTCCGCATGACCCGGAGTGCACTTCTTTCAGTGCGTAGTCCGCTTCCCTTGGTCCCACACACTTTAGGAGAGGCTGTAGGTATGACTTTCGATAAAGGATTCCTCCTTCGAGGACGTACTGTGTGGATTTAGCCAGGATTTTTCTGGCTTCCGTTTTGTCCTCAGGAATCTCCCCACTCTCTAAATATTTCTTCAGGGGGGTCATCCAGTTCGGGTCGTCTTCCTCAATTGCGTTGACTTCCGCCTTTTCTATACTTCGATTCCGAACTTCTTCTATTAGAGTTGAGCCGGTTGAGTTCACCAGCTTACTTAGCTCGTCAGCTCGGGTGTTTTGGCTCCGAGGAATACGAACTATCCTGAAGAACTGGAAGGATTGTTCTAGGAGCTTGACTTTCTCCAGGTATTTCTTCAGCTTCTCACTCCTTGCTTCATACTTTCCTAGCACGTGGTTGACCACTACTTGGGAATCATAATAAGTTTGGATAGCTCGTACCTGGAGAGTTCGGGCAAGACGCAGTCCGACAATGAGGGCCTCATATTCCACTTCGTTGTTCGTAGTGGGGAACTCGAATCGCACCGAGTATGTTAACTCCTTTTTTTTCGGGCTGATCAGGAGTATGCCGGCTCCGCTCCCTTTCTTCCCCGAGGCTCCATCCACGTACATCTCCCAGCAGTCTGGGGGAGTCTTCTCTGGTATTTCTTGGAGTGTTGCCTTGGCCTCGGATTCTTTTGGTTTATTCACGACCGTGTACTGAGCTTCTATGAGGAAGTCTGCTAAAGCTTGGCCTTTTATAGCTCGGCGAGGGACGAATGATATGGAATGCTCTCCGAGCTCGATGGCCCATTTTGCGATCCTTCCTGAAGCTTCCGGTTTAGTAAGGACTTGCCGGAGTGGTAGGTCGGTCAAAACTTGTATTGGGTGAGCTTGGAAATAAGGTTTTAGGCGCCGAGCTGCATTTACCAGGGCTAGAGCGAACTTCTCGAGGGGCTGATATCTTGTCTCTGGATCTTTCAGGACTCTGCTGACGAAGTACACCGGTAGCTGCCGATCTCCTTCATCTCGGACCAATACTGCGCTAATTGCTTCCTCTGACGCTGCGAGGTATAGGGATAGGGATTCTTCCTTTTTGGGGACCGACAAAGTTGGTAAGTCTCCAAGGTGGCGTTTTAGCTCGTCGAAGGCTAGTTCGTGCTCTGGTCCCCATCCAAACTCCGGTGCCTTCTTGAGGATTTTGAAGAACGGAAGTTGTTTCTCGGCAGCTTTCGAGAGGAAACAACTTAGCGCGGTTATGCAGCCTGTCAACTTATGTACGTCGCGAATAGTTCGGGGTACCTTCATTTCCTGGACGGCTTTGATTTTCAACGGGTTGGCTTTGAGTCCCTCCGGCGAGATCCAGCACACTAGGAATTTCCCCGATCACACGTTGAAAGTGCACTTCTTGGGGTTCAGCTTGAGGTTGGCCTGCCTTAGCACGTCGAGTGCCGTTCGTAGATCAACCACCGCTGAAGCTTTTTCCTTGCTTTTGACAACAATGTCGTCTACATACACTTCTACGATTTCGCCAATGTGATCTCGGAAGAGGAAGCCGACCATTCGTTGGTAAGTCGCTCCGGCGTTCTTCAACCCGAAGGGCATGTATTTGAACTCGAAAACCCCAAAGCTCGTGGCGAAAGCTGTCATGATCGCGTCTTCCTCATCCATCAGGACTTGATAGTACCCCTTGTAAAGGTCAAGAAAGCTGAATACCTCGTATCCCACTAAGGATTCAATCTTCTCGTCGATGTTGGGGAGGGGATAGCAGTCGTTTGGGCAAGCTTTATTGAGGTCGGTATAGTCCACACACATCCTCCACTCCCCTCCTTCTTTCTTGACCACCACCGGGTTAGATAGCCAAATTGGGTATTTGACCTCGAATAGTAGCCCTGCTTTCAGCCATTGCTGCACCTCATCATAGATGACCTGGTTCCGCTCGGCAGCAAATGTTCTTCTCTTCTGCTTTATTGGGGTGGAGCTCGAGTCGATGTTGAGCTTATGTGTAATGATGTCCGATGACACCCCCGTCATGTCCGTAGGCGACCAAGCAAAGACGTCTTGATATTCCCTAAGGAGTTGGATTATCTGCAGGCGGGTTTGGGGCCCCCCTGCAAAGCCGACCTTGACAAATTTGGTAGGGTCTTCTTCGGATAAGGGGACTTGTTCCGCCGAGGCGTCAGAAATCGTTGTTGCCTCTTCCAACTCCTCGGGATACTTTGATTGCTATGCTTGCGGTTGACCTCGAAGGGCAACTTGCATGCACTCTTTGGCCTTTTTCTGGTCGCCGCGGATAGTCAGGATTCCACCCGAGGTCGGGATCTTCAACAACAAGTGATATGGCGAGATAATGGCTCGGACCGCATTCAGCCAATCCCGACCCAATATGATGTTGTACGGGGAGTTCGCTTTGACCACGTAGAAGTGGATTAGCTTGTTGACGCTGGTTGGTGGGCTGCCAATGGCGACGTCAAGCGCGATGATCCCTTCAGGTCGCGTTTCATGCTGCGTGAAACTTTTGAGGGACAGGGGCGCTGAGTTTACCCGAGCTGGGTCGAGTCCCATCCTATCCAAGCAATGTTGGAAGATGATACTGACGGTGGCCCCACTATCAACAAATACGCGGTGGACAATCTTATTGGTCACTCCGACCTGTATTACCAGGGCGTCATTATGGGGCGTTGCTGTAGGTACAGGATCGTCCTCGGAAAAGGTGACTGTTTCGCCTTTCTTGAACCTCTTTTTCGTCTGTTCCTCTTCCGATGGAATTGGTGGTCTGCGAGCTTCAGACCTCAGCTTAGTTTTTGTTGTGCCCGGGGTTAGCCCGGAGATGGTTGACACCACTCGGTCGTACTGTGGCACGTCGTTCTGAGGGTCGTCATCTTCCTCATCATGACTGGTTTTAGCTCGCTTATTATTGGGAGCGCAGCGGCCCTGTCCGCCCTTTCGCTTCCCCCTTCTGTTCTTCTTTCCCCCGACCTCGTACTTCTTCAGAGCTCCTTCTTGGGCTAACCTCTCTATTTCCACTGCGAGGTCGCGGCAGTGTTCTGTGTAGTGCCCGTGGTCGTCGTGGAAGGAACAATATTTGTTTTTATCCCGAGGTTTCGACCCCGACATAGGGCGTGGTCTTGTGAACCAGTCCTCATGAAGTGCGAAGATCTCCGCATTTGTTTTCACAAAGGGAGGTCGCTGAGGGGGCTCCGACCCCGGCCGTGGACCGAGCCGGGACTGAATAGGTCCAGGTCCGAGCCGGGATTGGATAGGACCCCGCTGAAGGCGTTCGTGGGCACTTCTCCGATCACGATCATTCCGGCCCCGATCACCTTCAGGCCTCTTCTTCTCTGTTTCTTCCCGCTTCAACCGGTCCGCATCTTGGCCGTCCGCGAACTGGTACACGATTCTCCACATCTCCTGGGCCGTCTCGGGTTTCTGTTTAGCGAGCTCCTGGTTCAGGGACCCAGGAGCGACCCCGTTTCGGAAAGCCGAGATGAGGAAAACATCGTCGATTTTATCGACCTTCAAGCTTTCCTGCATAAATCGGGAGGCGTACTCCCTTATGGTCTCTCTGTCCTTTTGCTTCACGGACAGGAGGTAGGCCGTGTCTCGGCGAGCTTGGACTTTCATAAGGAATCTTTGTTTAAAGATTCCTTCGAGGTAGGCCCAAGATCCTACGCTGCCAGTCGGCAAGCCGTCGAACCAAGCTCGGGCGTAGTCGACCAGCATCTCTGGGAACAGCTTGCACATGTGCTCTTCTGTGAGGCCCTGATTGTGCATGCTGTACTTGAACCGCGTCAGGAAATTGAGGGGGTCCTCCAACCCATTATAGGGTGGTATGTTGGGCAACTTGTACGTCGCGGGAAGCTTGGCATCGAGCAGCTCATCGGTGAACGGGCTGACGAGTCGGCCTGATCTTCCCTCCCGTCGGTGCCGGTTTACCTTGGGGCTATAACTTCTGGAATAGCTCGGACTTCGGTCTCTGCCTGGGCTACGATGTCGCCTTGGGAGATGGTATTGCTTGGGACTCCGCTGCGGGCTGGAGCTCCGGCGGCGGAGTGGGCTCCGCCGAGTATCGTGCTTTCTTTTCAGCTCGGGCTCCTGCGTTTTGGGATGATGTGAAGTTTTGGGTATAGACTTCCGTGTGGAACTCTCCCTAGCTTCGGATATTGGGGGCATCCTAGCTGTTGTGAGGAAGCGCTTGAAACTCTCCCTATTCGCTCTTGCGAATTCAGTCGCGGCTTATACAGTGGCGAGGTCGAAGTCGTCGAGAAAATCCTCTCCTTTCGATCCGGATTTCTGTGGACCCTTCTGAGGGATGGCCTCTAGCGCGGGCATCCTTTTGAAAGGGTCCTCTTCTATAAGGTTATTGCCGTGCCCCTCCTTTGGGACCGAGCTGTCTTCCTGGCGATTGCCCCTGTTCGTGGGGCGACTTTCTGCTTCGTCGGGGTTCCCACGTTGGCTTTGGTCTCCCCGCACGTTTTGTGATCGCGTTACCGTCATAGTTCTGCTACCAAAGAACCGTCGATCGTTTTTTTCTTCCCACAAACGGCGCCAATGATAGATCTAGGGTTTGTAGAGATAGCAGAAAATAACAATAATGCGACGACACAAAGATTTACGTGGTTCGATCGATGTGATCTACGTCCACGGGAGAGAATGTAGAGAGCTTTTTATTATACTTGAGAATACAATGAGTAGTTGAACCCCCCATCAACCTCTAATCTAGCATCTATTTATAAGCCTTGAATGGAGCCCTAATCTTTTTAGGATTTAGATTCCTTATACATATCTTGTTTCCTAGTACATGCATATCCGATTCCCGTTCATAATAGGATTCCATCTTCCCCCAAAGTAGGACTTCGTGACTTGGTTTTCAAGGTAGACGTCGACTGTAATTGAGCCGAGCTCTATGGACCGAGCTTGAATGTATAGGCCCACCTGAATTGGATCTTAAATCAGGCCCAAGAAGAGGCCAATACTATCATTATCCAACTCAACATTCTCCATTTCTCTCTCTCCATCTCGTATCTCTTTAATTCTCAATTTTGCAGCGCTTTTCCCCAGAAGAACGATTCATCGCCGCCCAAAGTCAGACAATATTGGCAGAGAATCTCCGAAGAAAAGATAAAGGAAAGCATTATTATGTTCTACCTATGAGATTCGTTGTAAATAATTTGAACTATACGCTGTTTATTACTAGTAAATTGCATATTACACCCTATATTTTTCTAAAACCTGCATAAAACACTTTACGTTATAAAAGTTATGCCACAACTCCAAAAGCCAAAATGTGAGCAAATGTTAAACAAGTAAAAGTGAGACGACGACCATCAGTAGGTATGCATCTAGTTACACCTTATCATGCTCGACAAGTTCACTACATCAAGTGCCCCTTTATCAAATGGATTCAAGATGCCATGTCATGTTATACTGATTCCACACCAGCTCAATCTTCCACCAAGAGAAGATAAAAAGGCCAATTGTTGATGATGTTGTTCTATAGAAACATTGAGGAGAGGAAGAGACGATATCACCCGTTTGAATGAAGTGTGGTTTTTATTACCATATGTCAAGAATTATTTTCTCGAACAAAACACATCTTTTTTTCTTAAATAAGATTATAAAATATTGTGTAACTGGTAGTTCGGTAACAAACTTTATAATTTTAGTATGCACCAAAAATACCATGATCTATCTGAAATAGAATAAAATTGAAGAATTTGATGTCAAAGACAACAGCAAAATGATAAAGCCGGAATTGCATCCAAGTACACAGAGGAGAGGAGTGTGTCCAGATGCAGTGCGACTTAACGGTAAATTATTATTTGAGTATTGATATTTGGACAACAGTTGTTCGGACAACGGTGGCATGTTCGTAATTAAATACACTTTCAGTTTTCTTTCAATAATTAAATAATTATTGTTTTGTCTATAACGCTATTTTCCATTTAATTGTATGCTAACTTCTAATATTAATTAAAATAAATTAATATCATACACAAATTTTTGAAAATTCGAAACATTAATTAAATTTAAAGATTAACATATAATTAGGTGGCAAAGAGTATTATATTAATTTAAAAAAAAATAAAAACCATTTAATTACGAATATTACACCGTTGTCCGGACAACTGTTGTCCAAATATCTTTATTCTTATTATTTTTGACAATTATTTTGGTGCACCGATTGTATACTATACACCCACTTTTTGTCCTATTATAGCACATCATCTTTGACTTTTCAACCCACCTGATTTTATTGTTCATCCGACGCGCGTGAACGGTAACCGTGCGGTTACTGTTCACTTCTCTTTTTTTTTTTTTGCTTTCCAGTTTTTTTTTTTTTTCCAGATTTTTTTTCCTGTTTTTTTTTCTGTTTTTTTTTTAATTTTCATATTACTTTTTCTTTTTTTTCTGTTTTCTTTTTTATTTTCCTTTTTTCACTCTTTTTTTTTAATTTTCCAGATTTTGTTTCTTTTTTTTTCTTTTATTTAGTTTCCAAATTTTATTTTCTTCTTTTTTGTTATTTTCCACATTTTCTTTATTTTATTACATCTTCGTTTTTTTTCAACATTGTCATGACGAAATGTAATGATTGTGAAACATTACGTTTCTTAGTGTAAAAGTTTACTTTTTCCAACGACAATAATTACTTTGACGTTCGACTAGAACTTGACGTATTAAAAAGTAGACATTGTCATGATGAAATGTAATGATTGTGAAACATTACGTTTCTTAGTGAAAAAATTTACTTTTTCCAACGACAATAAATACTTTAACGTTCGACTAAAAAGTAGAACTTGTTGTATTAAAAAGTAAACATTGTCGTGACGAAATGTAATGATTGTGAAACTTTACGTTTCTTAGTGAAAAAGTTTACCTTTTCTAACAACAATAATTACTTTAACGTTCGACTAAAAGTAGAACTTGCCGTATTAAAAAATAGATATTGTCGTAACAAAATGTAATGATTGCCAAACTTTATGTTTCGTAATGACAATGTTTACTAAAAATTTTGGAAATAAAAAAATCTGAAAAAAAAATGAAAAATATAAAAACAAAAAAACTGAAAAATAAAATATGTAAGTAAAAAAAAATTGTTTAAACAGTATCCTGGAAAGGAAGGAAGGGGAAAAAAAAAAGAAAACGGATGAACAGTAAAATAAATAAATAAATAAAATAAAATCGGATGAACAGTACCGTGCGTGAACAGTACGCGCGCGTGATGATGAACAGTAACCGCGTGAATTTTTGTGTTGAAAAGTTAAAGATGGTGTGCTATAATAGGACAAAAAGTGGTTGTATACCATACAACCGACTCACCAAAACACACCACATTATTTTTAGGTTACTTTTTCCTACATATTAATTAATACTACTATTTTGTACAGTAACACATTATTTTCCGTATAAAAGCAGTAAAAGTTTGTACGTTTCAATCCTTCATTGTTCCCGCTTCTTCATCCAGACATCAACCAACAAACATAATATTGAAAGAAAATGGCTTCTGAAGAGGGACAAGTGATCGCCCCTATCTCCGTCGACGAATGGAAGCAGCATTTCCAAAACGACGTCGATTCTAAGAAGCTCGTAATGCTCTCTCTCTCTCTCATGTTTTTGATTCCATGATTTTTGTCGATTTTTAGCTTATGGATTGTGTTCGTCCTGTTGTTCGGTTTTATAGTCTCTGTATAGTGTTTGATTGAATGATGTATTGTGTTCGTCCGTGTTCGTCCTGTCGAAAAGTTTGAAATTTTCTAATAGGTGAATTTCAGTCGTCAATATGCCATGATTGTGGTTTTTTTAATAAAGTAAAATGCTTATGTTTGAATGTGATTGTCTATTGAAATTTTAAAAAGGAAACTTTTTTTATTGCTTTGATTATGGTGGCAATTATTGCAGTACTACTTGTAAATTCCCAGTTTTTGTTGCAATTTTCATTATGTTCTTTGAGCAAGATTTGTGTATCAGGTGGTTGTTGATTTCACTGCTTCGTGGTGTGGACCTTGCCGTTTCATTGCCCCGATTTTGGCTGAGATTGCCAAGAAAACACCCCATGTTATGTTCCTTAAGGTTGATGTGGATGAACTCAAGGTGCTTACCCTCATTTATATTCTAATTTTAGTTGATTCTTTTAATCTAGATTTTTTTTCATATACTTCGAGGTGATTAATTTGTGTGATAGTTAAAATAACTAAGAATATTGTGGACCAATTGACCTATAATTTGATGGATTGTACGATTTTGAACTTGTTTGATCATGTAATCCTTCAAATACAAAAAATCATATAAAATTGTTAATTTAATCCATCCCTTGAAGTAAAGGCCCTTGAATTCATGTTTGGATGTCTCTCCCAAAGCACAACCAAATTACTAAACACATTCATTTTTTTCACTATAGTTTCTTGCATGCATCAATTTATTTTTTTATTTTTTGCATTGCTTTCTTCTTCTAGAATCGCTTGCCCAGAAGTTTCAAAAGCCAATCCAAACGTTGCCTGAGGTTTCTAATCGGTGTATTTCACACTGTTTGTGCAGGCGGTTGCGAAGGAGTTCAAAGTTGAGGCTATGCCGACCTTTTTGTTCCTTAAAGAAGGGAAGGAAGTTGACAGGGTTGTTGGTGCAGTAAAGGAAGATTTACAGGCAAGAATTACCCAACATGTGTTGGTGTATACTGTAAAGCAAACGTTTTGTGCTTGATACACAGTTTCTATTTCCGCTGTTTTCTCTCATATCTGATTTGATTGTTTGTCGCATAATATCTTTTGTCCCTTTATCTCATATTATAGATCAAATGGTGTGTTGTAGATCACAGAAGATCATTTGATTAGTTTCTCATAAGATATTAGTAGTTATTCACAGTCGAGATAATTCTAGACAAGTTATCGGTTTAGACTGTAACATATAACAGAAAGTAGTTTGTCTTGACTATTTGTTTATGCTAGTACATATGTTTATGTATTGAATGGATCGCAGTGAGACGTGTTCTTCTATTCTGACCGTTTGAGAAGAACCAAGGTCTTAGTGATTCGATAGATCTAAATCCTAATAAGTGATTAAGTGTGATCAAATATTTGTGTGTCACTTTGACTTACTATGGGTGAGAGTTATGCGTTAACTCAATATGCTCTGTATCTTAGGTGACAACAATATTTGTCGACACTTAATTAACTGTATTAGGAAACCATGTCCTGGTGACCCTAGGTTGATAACATTCCCTTAAGGAGCTCATTAAGTTTATCGTACTAAATCCTGCAAGTGAATTTTGTATCCGGTACGATAATAAGGTTGAGTGGTACTACTTAAGGAATTAAAGATATTAATTAATTTAAGCTGTCAAAAGCTTTAATTAATTAATAAATGTTTGACATCTTAAACATGGGAATTGTCGGAGTAAAAACTAGAAGCCCTGATTCATCAGCAGACTAGAACGACAGTGCATCACTAATTCTTTAGTGCAATGAATTAGTGATTATATACTTGTAATTATTTTGGGATTGAATAATAGTATACAAGTATATATAGGAAGACTCAACTCTAATTTTCTAGTAGATCCCTAGAGTGGCCCAAATGTTCTCTTACACTCAAGCCCAACCCACATATAAAGACATAATGGGCTTAAGCCCATGGATTGTCTTATATATACTTGAAGCTCTCTTGAAACCCTAAGTCTTGCATCCAACACACTTAGAGGTTAGAAAGGGAAAGTAGTGAGTTGGTTTGGAGTGGCTTGAGGATCTTGGAGGATTGCTAACCACGTGGCATCTGAGATTGAGATGAGACACACTCTAGAAGATCAACTAGTGGAATCGTTTCACGAGCTCTAAATGCAAGAGAACAGTATCTCTAATCCTTGTATGATTTATTTAGCAATTCTTGTATGTCGAGTTAGATATCCGAAAATGATATGTGGGCAAGTCGGTTCGACTTTCATTAGCCGTTCTCATCAATTGGTATCAGAGCACGGTCCGAATTTTTCGGCTCTATCAGATTAATTCGAGTAGAACCGCTGTTTCGCTTGCTTTATTTAGATACTCCCTCCGTCCACGAAACAAAGTCCCATTTGGGTTTCGGCACACAGATTAAGAAAGTTGATAAAGTTATTGTGAGTGGAGTTAAGGTCCCACTTATTGAGAGTGGAAGAAGTGGATTGAAAGTTAAAATTGTTGTGAGTGGAATAAGGGTCTCACTTGTTGTGAGTGGAGAAAGTAAAATAGAGTTAAATTTATTATTAGTGAAATAAGGGTCCCACAAATTACGAGTGAAAGAAGTTAAATGAGAGTGAAAGTTGTTGTAGGACCTACTTGATTTGAGTGGAAAAAGGTAAGTAAGACTTTATTTTGTGGACAAATTTTTATGAGCAAATAGGACGTTATTTGGTAGACGGAGGGAGTATATTGGCGCAGATTTTTGAGTTGTCTATCGTAGCCCCATTTGTTTTCTCTCTCGATCTGTAAATTAAATCCGCGACAAGCTATGCGTGGTTAGTGTTAGAAATTTCCATTTATATTTCTTTTTCCTCTTGTAATGTTACTGGAAGAAATTGAAGTAATGGAAATCTGGAGATAGAGAGAGGGGAAAGTGACGATGGACAGTCCAGGAGGTGGTTTGGAGGGCGGCTGAGGTGCGAGACGACGCGGCTGCAGCTGCTCGGTTTCTACCATCCAAGAGCTTTGTCACCGGAATCCGACTTCCTGAGATCTTTGGCCTCGGGATTTATGGTGGTGATGAAGTTCTTGGAGGCGTGAGGCGCAGTCCAACGAGCAGTAGCAGACACCGGAGCAGAGCGCATCCGCGCTAGATCTACAGATTCCGGGGTGGTGGCGAATGCCGGCGACGAGAGCGAGGGGCTTGCTGCGGTGCTCGCGAACGGAGGCGCAGTGCGCCGTCCAACGAGCAGCAGCGGCTGCTCTCTCATCCCTCCGCTCCGGCGACTCGAAGCTGCAGCTCCCTTGGCGACCTAAGCAGCTGCGGCTGCTGCTTCTCCTCCATTGAAGCTCGACGGACGGAGGCGCAGGAGCACCGGCGACGGCGGCGTGTTGTGCGCTAGGCCGTCCGTCGTCGTGCTCGGATCTGCCCAGATCTCCGACCACGAGCAGCTTTCGATGGTGAAGGCGGCGATGCTTTTCCGACACCAGCGTCGACGCAGAATTGAAAATAAAAAATTCCGGCGTTTTCTCGGCGAAGACAGCGCCGGCGGCGAGGAACTCCGGCGAAGGCGGCGCGTGCTGAAGCCTAGGGTTTGTGGCCCGCGGGCCGCGTCTTCTGGGCCCAAACCCTAGTCCAGCCCGCCCTTTTGATGTGTTGGGCTGATGGGTTGTTGGGCCGGCGGCTGCTGTTGGGCCATCTGTTTGGGCCAATTTCTGGCCTTGTCTTAATTAAAAATAAAAGGAGGTAGCCCATGTTGCTGCTGTTGGTTTTTGGGCTGCGGTTTTGGGCCAGACTCAAGCTTTTGAAGACCAAGACCAAGAAAACTGTAATAGCTAGCCCATTTGTTTTATTTGTTTTATTTATTCATTTAAATATGTAATTAAAACAGGTATGAGAAAGCGATCCATATGGGCTACGATAGACAACATATTTATTTATGTTATTTATCGTATTTATGGATGATATTGCAATATAATTATGTGATAGTGTTGTAAATATATCTAGATATATCTTATGTGTTGACCAAGAAATCTCCCCTAAAACCCTAGCTTCCTACTTGTATAAATAGAGGTATTTGGCCCTCATATTGAATTCACTCGAATCATATTCTCTTCTATATTCTCTTGCTTTTCTCTAGTTTATAACACGTTATCAGCACGATAGTTCTAGTTCTCTCATCCCCTTTCGATCGTAGAAGGTAAATCTATTTTTTAATCTTTTTGCTGTCAATATGTGAATCATATAAGAGTGTAGTTGCACAAAATTCTCACGTTTTTATGTGTAAGATTAATTAGAATTAGTTAAAGAGAAACATTAATTTGAATTGTCAAAATCTTATTGCACGTCTTTATTGACTTTCGAAACTTGCTTCACTTTTATTAATCAGAATTATAACTCATAGATTAGTTTCTGATGTAATATGTATAATCTAATGTGTTGATTTTGGAGTAATATATTAAGCATCATTCTGTTTAACTTTGGATTAACATTAAAAAAAAAAATTTATGCTTATTGTCATAGCTATAAACCAATATATGAATTGAATTCCTTTATACAAACATGTCATGCAGTTTCTCCTAAATCATATTTCGTATTATATGTTATATTTGCTCACTTGAATTCTTAGATCTCGGTTTATTCATATATTTTGGGATTCGTTATATTGTGAAATCTATGCTACTTATATTATCCATATTCTTTATTTGTTAAATCAATGTTATAATCTTGAAAAATATATATATTGATGCTATTCGAGTAGCACAAGTAATATTCCTGAAGAATATTACATGCTCTAAGAGCAAGTAAATTAAACATTTGGATAACATATCCTTGATTCTTTTGTGCAGAATTGCACAATGGCAAACATAGCCAAACTTGAGTTCATCACCCTTGACATCTCGGGCAAGAATTACATGTCATGGACTCTTGATGCTGATGTTCACCTGATCTCAAGGGGTCTAGGAGATACTATAAAAGAAGGAAATAAAGCATGGATCGCGCTAAGGCACTAATATTCCTTCGTCATCACCTTCATGATGACCTTAAGACAGAGTATCTGACTGTCAAAGATCCACAAGAATTGTGGACAAATCTCAAAGAAAGATTTGATCATCAAAAGACTGTCGTCCTTCCTAAAGCTCGTTACGAGTGGATGCATCTTAGACTGCAAGACTTTAAGTCTGTGAGTGCTTATAATTCTGAATTATTTAGAATTATTTCTAAACTGAAACTTTGTGGAGAGGCAATCACTGATGCTGATATGCTTGAGAAAACTTTCTCCACTTTTCATGCTTCTAATGTGTTGTTACAGCAACAATATAGGGAGCGTGGCTTCAAAAAGTACTCAGAACTAATATCTTGTTTGTTGGTTGCCGAGCAAAATAATGAATTGCTCCTGAAAAACCACGAACTCCGCCCCACTGGTTCCGCTGCATTGCCTGAAGCCAATGCAACTTTCAACCATGACAATGGACGTGGTCGTGGGAACCAACGTAGACGTGGACGTGGGTGTGGACGTGGATGTGGACGTGGATGTGGATATGGTCGCGGTCGTGGACGCGATAAACCACATGATGCAACCTCTAGCAACAAAAGGCATAAAGCATCCAACAAGTACAATTCACCCAAGAAGGAAATTGAATGCCAAAGATGTGGCATGATGGGACATTGGGCACGTACTTGCCGAACTGCAAAGCACCTTGCGGATCTATACCAAGATTCAATCAAGGAAAAAGGCAAGAAAGAGTCCAACAACGTCGATTTTGATGGTCCACTTGATACTACTCACTTGGATGTCTCCGACATCTTTGATGACCCAAAAGGAGATAATATGGATCGGTTGATCGGTGGTGGTGTGCTTGAAGACAATAATATGGACATTGTTTAGTCCTTTATCTTTCATTTCTAGTTGATAAGAAAACATTACTTGATTCAGTTATTTAATTTCACTTCGTTGTTTTTATATTAGAAACATTTGCTTATTTTATTTGCTTAATCAATTATAATTGATGCTCGTTTTAAAATATCTCAGAAAATTAAATGGAAACTTGTGATATTTGTCTTGCTGATAGTGCCACTACACACACCATTCTTCAAAAGAAGAAATATTTCCTTAAGTTGACATTAGCTGAGGATAATGTTAACACAATAGCAGGTGCATCAAACATAATTGAAGGCTCCGGAAGAGCTTGTATCATTTTACCAAATGATACTAAATTAGATATCGAAAATGCCCTGTACTCTAGTAAGTCTAAAAGAAACTTACTAAGTTTCAAGGATATCCGCAATAATGGATACCACATCGAGACAATTGCGGAAGGTAGCAATGAATATCTTTGCATAAATTCTTTTGTTTCAGGCTATAAGCTGACAAAAGAAAAATTAGCAACACTACCTTCTGGAATGTATTACACATTCATAAAAGCAATTGAGACAAACCATGTCGTGAACCTTAAGTTCAATGACACAAAAAGCTTTAAGCTTTGGCATGATAGGTTTGGACATCCTGGAGCAACTATGATGCGCCGAATAATCAATAATTCATATGGGCACAACATAAAGAATCAAAAGATTCCTTCTGCAAAAGAATTCTCATGTGATGCGTGTGCGCAAGGCAAGCTAGTCATCAGACCTTCATATACGAAGGTTAATACGGAATCTCCATCTTTCTTAGAAAGAATTCAAGGAGATATTTGTGGACCTATACATCCACCATGTGGACCGTTTCGATACTTTATGTTATTGATTGATGCTTCTTCTAGATGGTCACATGTATGCTTACTTTCTACTAGAAATGCTGCATTTGCTAGACTACTTGCTCAAATCATAAAATTAAGAGCTCAATTCCCAGACAATTCAATTAAAAGAATTCGTCTTGATAATGCTAGTGAATTTACATCTCAAGCATTTGAAAATTATTGTATGGCAATCGGAATTGAGATTGAACATTCAGTTGCTCATGTCCATACTCAAAATGGTTTGGCTGAGTCATTTATTAAACGACTTCAACTTATTGCTAGACCATTGCTTATGAAATCGAAACTCCCAACTACTGCTTGGGGTCATGCCATATTACATGCTGCAACATTAGTTCGTGATGGTCCCGATACGTATATCTCTTCTCGCACTTGTCTGTCTCGTCCATCTTGGTGAATGAATGAAGGCCTCTATTTATAGGCGGAGAGAATCAACTAGCCGTTGATCTCTGTTCTTTGAAAGCGATGGCTTGTCTCTCATCTCTGCAGACTTTTCGGATTTGGCAACTGTGTGCTTCTGCTTTCCATCTGAGACAGCCTTGTGTTAGGCCAAATGAGGTAATGACAGAGAGTCAAACCTTCACGTGACTTCCTTATTTGAAATTCAAATCTTAACCTTTGACCTCCAACATTTGATAGTCGGTTGAGTCGTTTGATCTTTATCTGATTGGTCTTCAGCTGATGTTCTATCTGAATGCTTCTGTCTGAGTATGAACAGTTGAACTCTCAGCTGACTTTGAACTTCAAGTTGTCGATCTTCTCAGTTCGAGTCCTTCAACTGATGTTCTGAATCTGATCAGTTGGCTTCGAACGCTCAATTGTCTTTCTTACAACTGATGTTCTCTTACAACTTCTTCCTTTAAATACTTAGTTGACTTTTGCATCTTCCCCCTTTGAATGCTCAACTGTTGTTCTGAATTTTGAACGCTCAGGTGTTTTTCTTACACCTGATGTTCTATCCGAGTGAAGCCTTGTTGCCTTCTTCAGCTGGAGACATGTAAAGATAAAATCTTAACATTGCTCAAACAGCGAGCCTAACTACTAACATTAGGATCTGGCAACATCTACTCGGTTGGGGTCAGTTGGTTTTGGAATCAATCAAAACTTTAATAAATTTCCCAACAATTTCCTCCTTTTTGATGATGCCAAAACCCTTATAAAATCCTTACATATCAAACTGATTTAAACCCTACTGACCTATCCAAAATCTCAGCTGAAATTCTAGACAGTTATAAGATTAAAACATCAAAGGGTTAGCACAGTTATAACATGATATTAAAATAACTTTGCGATTCAGAGCTTGCACAACTAGAGATTGTACGTCAAGTTGAATCGGATAACAGAAGAAAGTTTTCATTACAACTGATGGTTACAACAAAATGCACAAAAATCAAAATTACATCAGTTGCTCGAAAACTAACTGAGCTAAAACTTTAGCCCATACTTGCTAAACATTCTAACAAAAATTTCTCTTTTTGCTTCTGACTCCTTCGAAATGTCAACCCCGTGCTCACGGCAAACTTGTCTTGCCTCAGCTGTTATTTTCTGTCGGTTGGGGTTTCGAGAGTCTGGGAGGAAGGGAGGCTGATATGTGACTTTCTGAGGGACCGGAACTGTGTTCATATCCAGTTTTACATCTATCATGGCTCGCCTGAACTGGCTGAACATGCCCGGGTCCCCAGTGTGTAGCTCGGTCAATGCTTCCTTGAACGCTCTCCTCGAATCGTCAGTTGAGAATACCTTCCTATAATAGAAATCGTTCACAAATTCCTGCTTGAACGATTCCCAGTCCTCGTTCCACTCGGCTGGCATCCACTTGTCTACGTGCCTGAACCGACTTTGCTGCTTGACCTTCCCTGGCAGCCTCTGTTGCTTCAACCTTGCCTCAGCCTTCACTGGATGTTTATCTATTCGGCAACGACTGCGGGAGGCAATGTTCATGTCCAGGTTCTTGGTCACTTTGTCAAGCTCCTCCTCGAACTGGTTGACTCTTTTAGCCTGGCTAGCTGCGAACTTCTTGATCCAGTCGGGATTCATGTAGTCTTTTTCGGCAACATCCATAGCCTTGGCAGTAGCAATACACTCTTCGGTTGTGATACCGTCGAGTTCCGAATCAAGCTCGGCTGCGATCTCGGCTATGGAGTTGTAAGAAACTCCATACTTCTCGGCTTGCTCCAAGTCCTTAGCCATTTCAGCTCCGCTTTACGTCGGTTGGCTTGGGAGCGGACTTCTTCTTCTGGACTGTCTTATTCTTCGGCTGAGATTTTGTAGCTGGAATCTCTTCCTCAGCCTGGGTCTCATCTTCCCCCTGCATCTCAACTTCCCCAGTCTTCTCTTCCCCCTTTTTGGCATCAACAACAAGGCTTGCAACTGAGCTATCCAGAGAGGTGAGTTGCTGTTCAGCTTGTTGGATGCGGTTGAAGAGTTCATCGACCACGCATTCTATTTCAACCTTTTTCGCCAGTTCAGAGTCATGGTGCTCTTGTTCGGCTTTCCTCAGTCCAGCGAATGTTTCATTTACCTTAGTTTGGAAAGCAACGAACTCAACCCATCTTGACTCGAACCGAGACTCCCATTCTTGGTCTTGAGTCTGTTGAGATTTGGTGAGGTTGGAACCAGAAATGGATTTGAAGACATTTAGATCGGACTTGATCCCCAGAACGGTTGACTTCAGATCAGAGATGTCTTGGCTGGTGGAGGTTGAGAATTCGTCCAGCTTTATCTTCAGTGAAACATTCTCCTCCAGCAGCTGCTTGTTCTTCTCCTCCGGTGCTTCCAACATCCTCAGCTGATCTTCTTTGTTGTGCTGGAAGTTGGCAAGCATCTCCGTCCTCAGTTGGTTTACCCTCTCAGCTATCAGCTCACAAATTTCTTCAGTTGAGGGTGCTGGCTGATCAGCTGGAGCTTGTTGTTCAATTAGAGTTGGCTGGTCAACTATAACCATGGCTTGACGGTTGACCAGGTACAGTTGAAGCTCTTCTTCTTCCTTCTTGGCGGCTGCGGCGGCTGCATCAAGATCAACAATAAAATCAGCAGATTTTGTAAGCATGTTGTCCAGGAAATTGATGCAATCTTGTTCAGCCTTTTCCCTCGTGTCTGTGCCTTCCGCCTTGCTGAGGTCCAGACGACGCGTCAACAGCGCAACCTTATTGTTGTAGGCAACCTCCAGATTGGTGTAGTTGAAATAATCTCTGATGTGTGACTCGTCTGCCTTCAGCTGGTTCTAGCTGTGTACCCTTATGGTATCTTCCTTCACATACCAGTGACTGAAGATGAGGTTGAACTGGTACAACAGCTCGGTCCCAAGCGTAGCAAAAATCGGCATGTCGCGCGCTTCAGGGAACATCCCGATCAGCTTCTGGAAGCAGTAGGCCACCTTGCCTTCATGCTCCAACGCGACGGCCTGACGGTCAGCTTCGTCATCGATTGGGGAGGGAGATAGATTCTTGTATGGAATTGGTTCAAAAATTTCATCAACGTTGGCCAAAGAGGCGGTCTCAACGTTGGCATCGAGCTGGGAGCTCGGAATTTCGGATTCTATGGGGAGATTGGTATCAATGGGTTCATCAACATTGGCCGAAGAAATGGTCTCAATGTTGGCATCGAGCGATGAGCTCGGAATATCTGGCTGTGAGTCGGTTGAGAGAGCGAGAGGCTCTTTGGGCGGTACGGCATCAGCTCCTGCCGTGGGGGAGGTTGGAATGTCTTCAGTTTCCTCAGAGGAGGAAGAAGCATCCGAGGTTAGATCCGTTTCCATCCCTTCAGCCTCATCAGTTCCAGCAGCGCGAGGGACGATCTCGAAGGCAGCTGCCTCAGCTGAGTGGCTCGACTCGGATGGCTCCTCAGCTGGTGCCGTCTCATCTGGTGCCTCCACAGCTGGTACCTCCTCCTCAGCTGGTGCACCCTCAGCTGGCGCATCCTCAGCTGGCGCGTTCTCAGCTGGAACCTCATCAGCGGGTTTCGCAACAGTCTTCTTGATCCTCACCCTCAGCTTCTTCTTGGCTGGTTCTTCAGCTTTCTCCTTCTCCGACTCAGCTCCTTGTCGGCGAGCAGCTTTCGATTTTGAGGGGCGGCTGACAGCTGGTACCTCCTCTGCTGTATCCTTTTCTTCAGCTTTCTTCCCAGCTTCCTTCTTCTCCTTAGGAGTATAGACACTTCTAATCACATCCTGAGCCTTCTTTGTTGCTGGGAACAGCATCAGCTTCTTCACCAGGGTCTCCTCGCAGTCATCCCAGACCATGTTTTGACCCTTGGTTGCGAACAGGATCAGAGCAGAAATTTTGCAACCGAAGTTGAGAGTTCCCTTGACACTCAACAACTTCTCCCCGAATTCGGTTGTGGTCTCGGAGATCTTCTGCTTCTCCAATGTCAACTGGTTTTCAAAATACTGGAACCAGTTGATCTCATGCTTGTGTTCCAAGGCTAGCAACTGTTTGAGCTTCGGTCGGCTGATGTCGCCGAAGGCACCACTGTAACTGAACACGACCTTGGATACAACATCGAATATGAGTCGATGTTCTGGCTTTAACTTGGTCCTCTGCATATTGCTCGTCAATTTTTCTGGAGTGATCAGAGCACTTTCCAGAAATGAATCGGCTTCCACATCGGTTATAATTTCAAATGTGTCCGTGGCGGTCTGGTTCGGCGGAATGACTTGGCGAAGAAAGTCAGAAACTGTTGCTTATGAAATCGAAACTCCCAACTACTGCTTGGGGCATGCCATATTACATGCTGCAACATTAGTTCGTGATGGTTCCGATACGAGTTTTGGTGTATGGGGGGGGGGGATACACCAAATATAACTTTTTAAAACAACTCTTGAAAAATCAACAACCGAGTAAGCTTAGTTGGATGAGTGGTGCTGTGCGGAATGTGGTGGAAATTAACTCGTAAAATAACTCACGCTTCAATGCAAGGTTGGTCAATAACCAAGACAGTTAAGATGTAAAGATGCAGTTTGTGTATGCTGGTTAGAAGGTCAGTTGAAAATGCAGTAAGAAAATAACTAAACTAAAAACACAAACACATAAGGATTTACGTGGTTCGGAGATAACTCCTACGTCCACGGGGAGTTGTGAGTCCACACAACTCAGTCCAAGTTCTTCTGGACAAAAACCACAAAGCTTACGCGGGCTTTGCAACCGTTGAGATAAGTTTACGGGTACTTATCAACCTTACAGATAAGTTTACGGGTACTTATCAACCTATCTACTCAATTACGGGAAGAGTAGAGTCCTAACAATCCTTTTGAGAGGATGTGTGAAAGGGTGGGATTCCAACTAGTAGCTCGAACAAGAAGTGAGCTAGGATCTAACACTCTACGAACTCTCAACTAGTGATGTTCTCAAGGTTGGATCGAAAAACACTAAGACAGAATCTAACACTCTAGAACTCTCAACTAGTGATGTTCTTAGAGGATAACAACAGTTTTGCTTGAGTGCAGAATAAAGACGTTCTTTCGCTCGTATATCTCTTCTCGCACTTGTCTGTCTCGTCCATCTTGGTGAATGAATGAAGGCCTCTATTTATAGATGGAGAGAATCAACTAGCCGTTGGATGAGCCGTTGATCTCTGTTCTTTGAAAGCGATGGCTTGTCTCTCATCTCTGCATACTTTCCGGATTTGGCAACTGTGTGCTTCTGCTTTCCATCTGAGACAGCCTTGTGTTGGGCCAAATGAGGTAATGACAGAGAGTCAAACCTTCACGTGACTTCCTTATTTGAAATTCAAATCTTAACCTTTGACCTCCAACATTTGATAGTCGGTTGAGTCGTTTGATCTTCATCTGATTGGTCTTCAGCTGATGTTCTATCTGAATGCTTCTGTCTGAGTAGGAATAGTTGAACTCTCAACTGACTTTGAACTTCAAGTTGTTGATCTTCTCAGTTCGAGTCCTTCAACTGATGTTCTGAATCTGATCAGTTGGCTTCGAACGCTCAATTGTCTTTCTTACAACTGATGTTCTCTTACAACTTCTTCCTTTAAATACTTAGTTGACTTTTGCATCTTCCCCCTTTGAATGCTCAACTGTTGTTCTGAATCTTGAACGCTCAGGTGTTTTTCTTACACCTGATGTTCTATCCGAGTGAAGCCTTGTTGCCTTCTTCAGCTGGAGACATGTAAAGATAAAATCTTAACATTGCTCAAACAGCGAGCCTAACTACTAACATTAGGATCTGGTAACATCTACTCAGTTGGGATCAGTTGGTTTTGGAATCAATCAAAACTTTAATAAATTTCCCAACAGTTCGAATAAGGCCATCAGCAAATCATGAATACTCCCCAATGCAAATAATTTTTGGCCGAGAACCTGATGTTTCTCATTTGCGAACTTTTGGTTGCGCGGTTCAAGTTCCAATTGCACCCCCACAACGAACAAAAATGGGTCCCCATCGAAGGCTTGGGATATATGTTGGATTTGATTCACCCTCGATTATAAGGTATATTGAACCTTTAACGGGTGACTTATTTACTGCGCGTTTTGCAAATTGTCATTTTGATGAAATGACATTTCCAACATTAGGTGGAACAAATCTACATCCAGAAAAGCACAAGAAAATCTCTTGGAACGAGAAAAACTTGTTACATTTTGATTCTAGAACAAATCAATGTGAACAAGAAGTTGAAAAGATCATTTATTTGCAAAATATTGCGAATCAAATTCTTGATGCTTTTGTAGATACAAGAAAAGTGACACAATCTCACATACATGCTGCAAATACTCCAGCTAAAATTGATGTCCCTGAAGGACAGATAGCTTTGGCAGCAAATGAGTCCAAAATTCGTCAAAAACGTGGTCGACCAGTTGGTTCCAAAGATTCTATGCCTAGAAAAAGAAAGGGGCAAGATGGAAACCAAATTATGACGAAAATGACTAATCAATCAAATGAAAGTGATGTAATTCCTAAAGAATTACAAGTATCTGAAAATCATGAGATCTCAATAAATTATTTATATTCTAATCATATACTAGAGAGAGAAAATATCAATGTGGATGATAAATTTGCCTTTCATATAGCTCTTCAAATTTTAAATGAGGATCCTGAACCAAAATCTGTTGTAGAATGCAAACAGAGAACTGATTGGCCAAAATGGAATGAAGCTATAGAAAGGGAATTGAATTCATGTGATAACCAGAAAGTATTTGGACCTATAGTCCGAACTCCGGAATCTGAAATCCCTGTGGGATACAGATGGATCTTTGTTAGAAAGAGAAACGAGAAAAATGAAGTTACGAGATATAGAGCAAGACTCGTAGCACAAGGTTTCTCCCAAAGACCAGGAATTGATTATGAGGAAACATACTCTCCAGTAATGGACGCTATTACTTTCAGATTTTTTATTAGCCTGGCTTTGTCACAAAGGCTTGATATGCGCCTTATGGATGTAGTGACTGCATACCTATATGGGTCATTAGATAATGACATATATATGAAAATCCCTGAAGGATTTAAAATGCCTCAAGCATTGCAGTCAAAACCCAAAAGCATTTATTCAATTAAACTGCAAAAATCGTTGTATGGGTTGAAACAGTCTGATCGTATGTCGTATAATAGACTGAGCAAGTATCTTTTGAAAGAAGGATACAAGAATGATGATATTTGCCCTTGTGTTTTCATTAAGAAAACCAAAAGTGGATTTGCAATCATAGCAGTTTATGTTGATGATTTAAATTTAATTGGGACTCCTGAAGAGCTCAATAAAACTGCTGAATATTTGAAGAAAGAATTTGAGATGAAAGATTTGGGAAAGACAAAGTTTTGTCTTGGTTTGCAAATAGAACGTATCCATGGAGGAACGTTTATTCATCAATCCACCTATACAGAAAAAGTGCTAAAACGCTTTTACATGGATAATGCGCATCCCTTAGCATCACTAATGGTCGTTAGATCTCTTGATACTAAGAAAGATCCATTTCGACCTATTGAAAAGGGTGAAACGATACTTGGTCCTGAAGTACCATATCTAAGTGCAATTGGAGCTTTGACTTATCTGGCTAATAATACTAGACCGGATATAACTTTTTCTGTCAATCTTCTGGCAAGATTTTATTGTGCACCCACTTTGAGACATTGGAATGGTGTTAAACACATTCTACGTTATCTAAAGGGTACCACTGACCTTGGATTATATTATCCCAAAGATTCTGATAATACTTTAGTAGGATATTCGGATGCAGGATTTTTATCCAATCCACACCAAGCCAAGTCACAAACTGGCTACGTTTTCACATGTGGTGGAACTGCTATATCATGGAAATCTGTGAAGCAAACCTTGACAACAACATCCTCAAATCATTCTGAAATCATTGCAATCCACGAGGCAAGTCGAGAGTGTGCATGGTTGAGAAATGTGACAAGTCATATTCAAGAGTCATGCGGGTTAGCGTCATCAAAGGCCAAACCGACGGTTTTGTATGAAGATAATGTTGCTTGCATCGCGCAACTCAAGGAAGGATATATCAAAGACGATAGGACAAAACATATTTCTCCCAAGCTTTTCTACGCACACGATCTTCAAAAGAATGGCGATATCGATATTCAACAAATTCGCTCAAGTGATAATCTGGTGGACTTATTCACCAAGGCATTACCAACATCAACATTCAGAAAGCTGGTACACGGGATCGGCATGCGCCGACTCAAAGATCTACAATGATCTCGAGTTCAGGGGAAGCAGTTGTACTCTTTTTCCTTCGACTAGGTTTTGTCCCATTGGATTTTTCTAGCAAGGTTTTAATGAGGCAACATTTTTGTTTTAGGTATTGGTCAATCAAGGGGAAGTGTTGTAAATATATCTTCTAGATATATCTTATGTGTGTTGACTAAGAAATCTCCCCTAAAACCCTAGCTTCCTACTTGTATAAATAGAGGCCTTTGGCCCTCATATTGAATACACTCGAATCATATTCTCTTCTATATTCTCTCGCTTCTCTCTAGTTTATAACAGATAGCATGATTTGCTTGTCTACGTGATGTATCGCCTTTGAGCATGCTAGGAATGACGTGTTAGCATGTTTAGAATTTCGAAAAGTATGATTTATTTATGTTTTAAATTCTTGATAAGCATGCTATGTGATTTGTGAGATTTGCATGATTAAAGTAAAACTTTTAATCAAAATGTCTAAGCAAGATTAAATGAATTTTATTTGTTAAAATTCGTTGAGGCCTCCACAATTGATCTCTAGATAAAGTGTGTGATTTGTCCATGTAAACGTCCACATGATCGTGGTTTACATGTGTTCATTGCACATAAGTTTGTTAGATGAGATTTTCTTAACTAAGCGTTAAATTTTATGTGAAAGTGAACAATGGCATGCGTAAACGTCCACACTATCGTGGCTTACGTGTAATGTTGTTCATGATTTTCACGAGATAACTATAGGTCATCGTTTTACGTGCGACATGGTTCTTGTAAGTATGTCAAACGTGGAATAAGTGACCTTGGGGTTAAATTATGGTCATTGCTTAGGTACACGTTTTAATATAACCCTCCAACGGGGTCCCTGTTTTAACTTGTGCGGCCTGTTGAAAGTTCAACTAGTAATTTCATTCGTCATAAGGTTAAGTTGACAAGATAATGGAATTAAAGACGGTGTCTGGTCAATAGTTACAATTGTAAACATCCACACTATCGTGGCTTACATTGAGTATCTATTGGGCTGTTAAAGGATACAATATTAATATTGTTTTCTAAAGGTTTCAATATTAATTGTATCAAAACCTTATGTGACAACATGCTTGTGTTTACATGTTTATCTTTTCAGATATGGCTTTCAACCCTCTTATGACTATTCTTACTTCGAATAAGCTTACAGGTGCCAATTATTTGGTCTGGAAACGAAACTTGGACCTTGTTTTGATTGATGATGAGTACATGTTTGTACTTACAACCCCTGCTCCTGCCACTCTGACTCTTGAGTCCACTGAAGAGGAAATGGAGGTTCATAGAAAGTGGCACAAGGCGAATGATATGGCCAAGTGCTATATTCTGGCGTCTATGTCCACGTCTCTACAGCTGCAACACCAGAATATGGTAATAGCCACAGAGATCATGTTGAACCTCAAGGAGCTCTTTGGGGAAAAAGACAGATCAGCCAGATTTGAGGCCATGAGGAAACTAATGACGACTCGAATGGCTGAGGGCACATCTGTCCGCAAGCACTGTCTCATGATGTTCCAGTATCAGAATAAGATAGAGGCGCTCGGTGGACTGTTTGATGCTGGCACCAAGATCGACATGATCTTGCACACTCTTCCCAAGTCTTTTGAGAACTTCCGCCTCAACCATGTCATGAGCAAAATGGAGTTCACCCAAAGTGAACTCCTTAATGACTTAGTGGCGGTGGAAGGTGTAATGGGGAAGACACCACAAGCCTTGATCTCTACTAAAGGCTCTTCTTCTAGCTTCAAAAGTGGAAAGAAGGGGAAGCCTAAACGTAAAAAGGCTAGTGGGAACAAGAGGGCAGGTGGAGTAGGTCCCTCTGGTGGTGTTAAAAAGCCTAAGGGGAAATGTTACAAATGTAATCAAACGGGACATTGGAAGACCGATTGTCCCCTTCTAAAGAAGAACAACAAGGGTACGCATCTCGCTCTTGTAACTGAAACATGTCTAGCAACCTGTTCCGCCCATTTATGGGTGGTAGATACGGGAGGAACTGATCATGTTAGTTACACCTTGCAGGGGTTCCTGCGGATAAGGGAGCTGAGTAAGGGTGAGACTACCATTTCCATGGGCAATGCTGCAAGCGTAGCAGCTGTTGCAGTGGGAGATGTGCAACTCAAGTTCCCAAATTCTGATTCTATTTTAGTGCTTAAAGATGTTTTGTATGTGCCTGAATTTCGTAGAAACTTGATTTCAGTTACGAAATTGTCGAAGAATGGATACTCTGTTATTTTTGGTAGCTCTGTGACTATCATGAGAAATAACTCTCTTATCTATTCTGGCATGTCAAATAATGGTCTTTACACTATAACTTGTGCACATGATACTCCTACTGAAACCCTTGTTTCATCGTCTTCTTACCTCAGAAAGAGAAAAGTTTCTTCTGAGACGAATCAAACATATCTGTGGCATCTAAGGCTAGGTCATATCAATCTTAGAAGGATCTAAAGCCCTTGGAATCTCTCCAAGTCGAGCCAATTCCAATCTGCGAATCCTGCTTAGAGGGAAAGATGACCACTAGGCCTTTTAAGGCCAAGGAGAATAGAGCCAATGATGTGTTGGAATTGATTCACTCTGATTTGTGTGGGCCTATGTCTATTCAAGCTCGAAGTGGCTATGAGTACTTCGTCAGTTTTATTGACGATTACTCAAGATACGGTTATATTTACATGATACACCATAAGTCTGAATGTTTTGACAAGTTCAAACAATTTAAGGCGGAAGTGGAAAAGCGTCAAGGTAAAAGTATCAAAACTCTACAATCTGATCGTGGTGGAGAATACTTGAGCGATGAGTTTAGGCAATACTTATCAGATAATGGGATTACTTCCCAGCTGACTGCACCTGCTTCTCCCCAACAGAATGGTGTAGCAAAACGAAGAAACAGAACTCTACTGGAAATGGTTAGATCAATGATGAGCTTTGCCACACTTCCTGTATCGTTCTGGGGATATTCCTTGTCCTCAACCTAGTACCATCCAAATCAGTCCCAAAGACTCCGTCTGAGTCGTGGTCAGGGCACAAGCCCAGCTTGAACCACATTAGAGTTTGGGGAAGTCCAGCACATGTGCTGAACAAGAAAGATATCCTAGAGGAACGAAGGGTGGTTATTTCTTTAGTCCTAAGGATTAGAAAGTCGTTGTTAGCACCAACGCAAGATTTTTGGAAAAGGACTATGTGAATAATCACAAAAGTAGGAGTGATACTTTTCTTCAGGAAATGAAAGGAGACATTCAGATCCCTATACCGAGTGTACAAGATGATATACCATCAGACACTGCACAACGTATCATCACTGATACACCTGAATTGCCTCGTCGTAGTGGAAGGGCAATTGTGTTGCCCAAGCGTTACACCCTTGTGGGAGAGTCTTCTAAAACACTCCTAGAAAACGAGGATGTTGGAATCATTCCCTATAACTACAAAAAAGCAGTTCAAGACGCGAATGCAATTTCTTAGCATAAGTCTATGGATTCTAAAATTGAATCAATGGAAAATATAGATGTGAAAGACCTACGGGTGCTTCCTGAAGACAAGAAAGCCATCGGTTGCAGGTGGGTCTACAACCATAGGAGAGGATCTGACGGGAAGGTTGTGGCCTTCAAAACATGCTTGGTGGCGAAAGGATTCACTCAGAAAGAGGGAATTGATTATGATGAAACCTTCTCGCCTGTAGCAATGCTTAAGTCGATCCAGATTTCCTGTCCATAACAGCCTACATGGACTTTGAGGTTTGGCAAATAGATGTCAAGACATCTTTCCTTCATGGATATCTGGATGAGGACATCTATATGGAGCAACCTGAAGGCTATGTTAAGAAAGGACAAGAGCATCTCGTGTGGAAGCTTAAGAAGTTCATTTATGGACTAAAGCAAGCTTCTAGGTCTTGGAACCAACGTTTTGACGAGGTTGTCAAATCTTTTGGTTTTGAGCAATGTCTTAACGAAAGTTGTGTGTACAAGCTTAGTGGTGACGGAAACGTGGTGGTATTCTTAAGACTGTACATAGATGACATTCTTCTCATTGGCAACAATAAGAAGGTGTTGTCAGAGGTAAAGGTATGGTTGTCCGAGCAGTTTCAAATGAATGACTTAAGAGAAGTTGCTTACATCCTCGGGATCAAAGTAAATCGTGATCGGAAGAGAAGAATGTTGAGCTTATCTCAGGCGTCCTACATTGACACAATCTTAGCCTGTTTCAGCATGCAAAATGCCAAGAAAGTTTTTCTTCCTTTCAGACATGGCATTCCTCTATCTAAGGAAATGTGTCCTAAGACACAGAAGGAGAGAGATGACATGAAGACAGTTCCTTATGCTTCTGCTGTCGAAAGTCTCATGTATGTTATGTTGTGTACTAGACCTGATATATGTTATGCAGTTGGCATGGTGGCAAGATATCAGTCTAACCCAGGGCAGGGACACTGGATTGCGATAAAGCACATTCTTAAGTACCTTAAAAGGACTAGGAATTATGCACTTGTATACCAGGCAGACAATTTACTCCCTCTTGGGTATACGGACTCAGATTTCCAAGCAGACCGGGATAAAAGCCACCTCAGGTTATGTGTTTACGTTGAGAGGTGTAGCAATTCCATGGAGGAGTGCAAAGCAGAAATGCATTGCTGACTCCACCATGGAAGCCGAATATGTGGCTTCTTTCGAAGCTGCTAAAGAGGCAGTTTGGCTCAAGAACTTCTTGATGGACCTGAATGTGATTCCGAGTATGCCTAAGTATATCACAATTTATTGTGGCAACTCTGGTGCAGTGGAAAACTCGAAGGAATCACGGGCCCATAAGGCAAGTAAACACATACAGAGAAAGTACCATCTTATACGAGATATCGTAAAGAGAGGAGACGCAACTGTAACCAAGATAGCATCGTTGAATAACCTGGCTAATTCCTTTATGAAAAGCCTTCCGGCTAAGATCTTCGACAAACATGTTGAAGGGCTAGGTTTACGATGTTTGCCAGTAGAACTTTGAGTAGAAGTGGGAGATATGTTGTAATAATTGAAGTAGCCACGAGTATACTAAAAGTTTGCTTTAGTATAAGTGGGAGAACTGTTGGTGTACACTGTAAAGCAAACGTTTTGTGCTTGTATACACAGTTTCTATTTCCGTTGTTTTCTCCTATATCTGATTTGATTGTTTGTCGCATAATATCTTTTGTCCCTTTATCTCATGTTATAGATCAAATGGTATGTTGTAGATCACAAAAGATCATTTGATTAGTTTCTCATGAGATATTAATAGTTATTCACAGTCGAGATAACTCTGGACAAGTTATCGGTTTAGACTGTAACATATAACACAAAGTAGTTTGTCTTAACTATTTGTTTATGCTAGTACATATGTTTATGTATTGAATGGATCGCAGTGAGACGTGTTCTTCTATTCTGACCGTTTGAGAAGAACCAAGCTCTCAGTGACTCGATAGATCTAAATCCTAATAAGTGATTAAGTGTGATCAAATATTTGTGTGTCACTTTGACTTACTATGGGTGAGAGTTATGCGTTAACTCAATATGCTCTGTATCTTGGGTGACAACAATATTTGTTTCGACACTTAATTAACTGTATTAGGAAATCATATCCTGGTGACCCTAGGTTGATAACATTCCCTTAAGGAGCTCATTAAGTTTATCGTACTAAATCCTGCAGGTGGGATTTTGTATCCGGTACGATAATAAGGTTGAGTGGTACTACTTAAGGAATTGAAGATATTAATTAATTTAAGCTGTCAGAAGCTTTAATTAATTAATGAATGTTTAACATCTTAAACATGGGGATTGTCGGAGTCAAAACTAGAAGCCCTGATTCATCAGCAGACTAGAACGGCAATGCATCACTAATTCTTTAGTGCAATATTAGTGATTATATACTTGTAATTATTCTGGGCTTGAATAATAGTATATAGGAAGGCCAAACTCTAGTTTTCTAGTAGATCCCTAGAGTGGCCCAAATGTTCTCTTACATTCAAGCCCAACCCACATATCAAGACATAATGGGCTTAAGCCCATGAATTGTCTTATATATACTTGAAGCTCTCTTAAACCCTAAGTCTTGCATCCAACACACTTAGAGGTTAGAGAGGGAAAGTAGTGAGTTGGTTTGGAGTGGCTTGAGGATCTTGGAGGATTGCTAACCACGTGGCATCTGAAATTGAGATGGGACACACTCTAGAAGATCAACTAGTGGAATCGTTTCACGAGCTCTAAATCCAAGAGAACGGTATCTCTAATCCTTGTATGATTTATCTAGCGATTCTTGTATGTCGAGTTAGATATCCGAAAAGAATCCGTGGGCAAGTCGGTTCGGCTTTCATTAGCCGTTCCCATCAACATGGCACCCTTGTCGCTTGAGGTTGCTATACATAAAGTTAAGTGTTCTATTGTGGTTCTGACAAAAATATGCATACTGATGATATTCAACTGAGCCTTTGAGGTGTACTTGAATCATGTATTATGAATTATCATCGCTTTTATGTGGATGGTTCTTGTTAAAGAAATGAAGAAAATTGAGTTGATTGATTTCAAGAGTACATTATTATCTTCATTGTGTTTCATATCAAGTAGTACTTAACATGAATACTATTGGTCTTGGAATATTTTTGTTTAGATTCTGGAATTTCTTAAATTAGCAATACAGAGGCTTTATAGGGACCTTTAAACTGTTTACTTTCTTTCTTTAACAATTTTATGTCAAGATGAAACTTGATATGCAGGACTGGTTATTAGTTATTATTCTAATACTAATGGAGATTGAGATTGAGATGAGATGAGATGAGCAATCATGGATTGAGAGTAGTCATGGTATAATATTGAATGTAGTCCCTTTTCTGAAGAAATCTTTAAGATGAAATTTCATTGAAATTATCAAAATACAGACCTAATAGAATTGGAAATAATTGAGTTTGCAACATTCCTTCTCAGAGCATGAGAAGCCTGCTGTTTACTATTAGAAAAGATAATTTTCTGTAGAATAGGTAACACAAATACTACAATGCTATATATCTACTAGCCGAACTAGTACAAAACCTCATAGATGACTGACCTTGTATGACCATAGCCCTCTCTGCATAATACCACCACTGTCGTTCCATCGTTGTGTAGCACAAACTTTCATCAAAATTATGTACATTTTGTTCAGGTAAACTTTATGACTTTCTCCCTGTCTGATCTCCTAACATCTATCATGCTGCGGTAGAGCAAATAGCTTCAACAGATAACCTTTTTAATACATTAGGGCATGGATCACTTCCAAAGTAGTTATTCGAAACTGATAGCTTGCAAGTTTCCTTCCCAAGGCACATCTGTCACAGAATCAGAACAAAGTATGCATCAGCCGCATTTTCATTGCCTAGTGTGAGTGTGAATTCTTGCATAGAAAATTTATATATAAAGTCATTGCCTAGTGTGTGCGTGTGTGTGTTTGCATGGGGTAAACTTCTTGCATAGTAAATTTAGATGTGTGAAGGAAATTGAGATAAGTGTAGTTTGGAAGTTGCCTTTTCTATGATAGCTTGGGAGCTCTGTGCGTGACAACTTCCCAGCCTAAAACTCCCACATGCTCCTCTAGGTGTCCCGAAGCTTGCGAACTTGATGGTCGATATAGATTGCCCACGGGCACATCGGAGATGTACCTTGGCTTGGTGGAGCATTTTTTTTGTGTTCATGCTCTCAAGCTGATAATTTGCTAGCATTGGATGGTTCTCGACTGCATCAGCACAAACGTTCCTCGTTGTTCTCTTTACTAGAGAGATCCTTGATGGATCTCCTTTGAGTTCCTCAATGAGTACTATGAGATTTTTTGTTGGCTGCAACCATGATCTGGGCACATGGTACCTGTGGCAACATTGAAGTTATTCGACTAGTTAGATTTTCTCCAAATAGCATCTTTTTTCCTTTTTATTCTTATCTAGAAATTTACCATCGTTGAGTTGGTTGGCCACAACCAACTTGACATTTAGGGGATCGGTATGGGCCGGTGTAGTGGCAGACTCCACAGCTTCCATTTGCTACAGCAGTCCAATATCTTCCTATGCTTTGTCCATTGATCCACACTTGACCTTTCCCCATGCTTCCCATGTCCAATCCCAACGGTTCGTCTCCGCTTGGTGGGTCAAAATATGCCTGCATATTTTCAATAACAATAACATATTAGCCATCAAATCTATTGATATATTGGTTTCTATCCACTTGTTGCATTTTTACCTTATACCATCGAAGAGACTGCTGATTTTGGACGATAGCTGCCGCCTCCGTCCACTCAACTGACGAAACCTTAGCTGGAGAGACCAAATTTATCTTCTCACCGGTTAATCCGACCTACTTACAGAAAACATTTAAGTATTGATGCATGTGGTATGATGCTATAACAAACGTAATATCTACTTGTTTTACCTTGTAAGACCATGTTTGCCTTGTCAGATCTCTTTGCCCTTGATCTAGGCCGTTTAGCTTGACTCGCCCAACTCCCACGGTCCAATCCTCGAAATGCAATCCGGAATTCTTCATTTTGAGAATTAAAGTAGTTCTTATTAGTTATTTAGTTATTGAAGCAGCTAATGTTTAGATTCTGTTTGATTCAATCACAATCATTATCTATCAATAAAACCTATTGCAAAAGGAATATGACTAACTGGTAATCCCATGGCTATACTGAGCAGAGAAATTCTGTTTTTGCCAGCTTGAAAGTTTACTGGTCCACTAAATGTGAACCTTGTATTTGTTCTAGTCCCATAAGCAAATCCTGTAAGCACAGAAAACAGATTTCATATATAGCGATTTTCAAAACCTAGTGCTGGACAAAGAAAAGATTCTACCTGCAAAATTGCCATTGATGAAGACATGAAGGGCGTGGCCTCGAGATTCAACTGTTAGAGTAGGCTTCTGCCCGTTTCGCAGAAATGCCTCGGATGAAGCAATCTCGACACTGTGTTGGAAGAAGAAAGAGTAGCATATTTACTTACAAGTAAATTCCATATCAAAATGTGGACAATAACACCTGTTAATAGTATAAGATAGCATAAGAAAGACTAACCTGGTAGTGTACCACAAATAATCGCTGCTATCCCTCGTGACATTCAACTGCTCAACTAGTCCAGGCACGGTGAATGTTGAACTGTCTTCTAGTGCAGTTGTGTCCTCACTATAAGCCTCCCATGAGTGCAGGTGAGAATTTGTCGCCAACATTTGATATCGCGATGTTTGACTTCCAACCTTGATGATTGCAAGACAATTAGTCGTTACATATGATATGACTTGTTTGATCTAGCAATATGTGGTGTTTGTATCTACCTTTGCAGTGTTAAAGACTACGTTTCTGCAGTCGGGAAGAATGCTGATGGACCAAGGAGGTAATTTGTAGTGCCTGTTGTTGAACACCACCCTCGAAGCAGATTTTGTGTCGAAGTTGGAAAGAAAAGCTGCACAACTTCCTTCACCTGCTGAGAAAACATGAGCCTAGAAACGAGGTTTTGGTGAGTACGATTACAATAAAAATCATTGGGTAGTAGAATGCTTGTATTTGGTTCAGAAGCCAAACCTGCTGAGAGGTCCCTAAGGAAACCACGTGAGGTTCGGACGAGACAAGTGCATGCTCACATAGCTTAATAGCCTTGTGAAGCTCCTTCAGATGACCATACTTGGGCTCCCGAATCAAACCTAAAACCACAAGTAAAAACCGAGTTACACAGATGTACTAACAGTAATGTCAAAACAATTGATTAAAATTAGTATTTAGTACTTGTTACGTACCATATTCATCAATCGGTGCATCATAGTCGTAGCTGGTTGTGATGAATGGACCTCCAGCAGTGCGCCCAAAGTTGGTGCCGCCATGGTACTATTGAATATGTTTAATTCAGATTCTAACAGATTATGCAAAAAGTCTTCATCAACTATTTCTTGATAAACTTACCATGTAATAGTTTATAAAGGAACCGCCTATCTGTATGAAACGAGCTATTGCAAACGCGAGGTCTTGAACTGGACGCTGATGAATCGTTCCTCCAAACTCATTAAACCTGATCATTATATTATTTAATCAGAAATGATATGTATATCTAGCATAGTAAAAAGTGAAAGATATATGTGGTAAAATTTACCAGCCACTCCAAGCTTCAGTCCACAAAGTAGGCTTGTAAGGTTTGTTGGGAGAAAATGAATCACAGTAGAAGCCGTTACATGTATTAATCTGTTGGATTTGTACAATCAAATAAACCACCAAGTTTTGAAATTTGAATTATTTTTAGTGCGTAGAGAAAAGAAACATGATATATATACAAATATCCTGGGACAAAAGGAGTACTAATTAATTACGTAGTACGTACAATGGGATCTGGGGCATGATCGTCTTTGCACATAATCCAAGGAACTCCTGTGTCGAGTCCAACTGCCATTTTGGCTGCCCAATTCATATATGCATCTCCAGCTGCTCCAAGTGCAGTCCTTTCTCTCCCATATTCGTTCTCAATCTATTTGTGAAAAATCAAAGTATTGGATTAGTTGAGCTACTTGAAAAAGCTCATACGTATTCATTTAGTCACTTAGTAAAGCTCGTCAACTAAATGAGTCGAGCTTGAGCTTGTTAGTTAAAATAGTGAGGCTTGAATATATGAAATATATTAACTTGGTACAACTTAAATATTTATACTTAGAAAGATTACACTTCTACCCTCAAAGTTTGGATCAATTTTCAGATTTAGACCACACTTTTGATTTGATAGTTTAGTCTCCAATGAATGCATTATGTTTCGAAATCTATAATAGATCGATTTTTTCTATACTGGAATGAATGTTGAGCTGACAGTTTGTAAATAAAAATCAACACCATTATTTTATATATCTTGCAATTTGCAAAGTCCGCGGAATTCAGATTGCCAGCATGTATATGTTCTAAATTTGAAAACGTAATAGAACAATAACTGGTTAGTTAATTAATTAAAAAATAAGAAAATAAGAAAATAGAAAAATAGAGTGGATTGCAAAACATAATTGCAATGCTTATATACAATTGAATGCATATCATACCTGAGAGAGTATGATAGGACCTCCTTGTGATTCAAACAGTTTCTCACTCTTCATAATACCCACGATCTTCTCAGTGAAATGTTGCATAGCCGCCTATATAAACATATGTATGCTTCGAGTCAAAATACTAATTTAAACAATATAAATTCTACCAATCTTGAATAAAATTAATATTTTTAGATTTAGATAGTTACGCTAAAATTAAATTAATGCAACAACTTATTAATGACTAGGAACCTTATAGGGCTCGTTGTCTGTTCTGAAGCTGATACCAGGTACATATTTCAACCATGCAGGAAATCCTCTGCATCAAAGAATCAACAAATGTATAGTCAAAATCATTAAAATTTAAAATACAAGAAATCGAAAACCAAAATTTCGAAAAATTAATTTCCATTACCCAAAATTCCATTCTGCACAAACATAAGGCCCAATACGCAGATGAACATAAAGGCCCAAATTTTGCACTGTCTTAATAAACCGTACAATATCGTATCTACCCTCAAAATTAAACTGCCAAGAAATCACAAGTAACTTCATTAAATATTTATCATTATATATATTTATAGTGAGGATTGATATGTTTTGAACACTTTTTATAAGCCCGTTGACGTTTACTCCACATCAGTTTTTCTATTTTTAAATTATTTTTGTTAGTTTCAAAGTACTTCAAAAAATTTGTTAGTGAGACCATCAGATTTACAAATTACATAAAAAAAAACAAAGCTCAATTTATTTGTTATTCATTTCTTTAAATTTAAAGAAGAAAATAATAAATCAAGTTTATATTTTAATGTGAATTGTAAATTGTAAATTGAGAATAGAATAAAAAACAATATTTCAAAAATACACAACGTGGAGTAAACATTAGCAGTGCTCATGAATATGGTGCAACACATCGATTTATATATATATATATAAAATTCGGAAACATAAAAAAATTATAAAATAATTTGAACTCACATTGCCAGGGGAAGGCTCATGCACATCCCAAAAAACATAAGTGTCAATAACATCCAATCCACCATTTTTGGCCTTCAATAACAAATCTTCCCACATCTGCAATTTCAATTCAAATATTTCATGAAAATCACAAATTCAACCATCTTCACAAACATATACTAACTACTTCACTCTATAACAACAACAAAAACGATTAATAAAATTAAAAAAGATCGGTCGAGACAACTAGCTAGAAACATACTTCAGGAGTGCTTCTGGGGTAATGTATAGAACCAGAGAGCAAAATTCTTCTGTTTCCATTGATGATGACAGCCCTCTTATCATAACTCACACTGCACTTGATCATCTCGCACTCCATCACCAAGAAAATCAAGATCATCACCACAAATGAACTCCATTTATATTGAGTTCCCATATTTCTTCTTCTGTAAAATTCTTGTGTTTTCGGAATGTGAAATGAGAAGTTTTTATTTCTATTGAAATCTGCATGAATGGAGGGAAAAGAATGAAGCGGTGAGATTTGGAAGTGGTGGAATGTGGTGGAAGAGCAGATTTATCACATTTGGCAATCACTCAAAATTTAATAAATGCGACAAATTTTTGACAGCAAATCAAACGTAGACTTTTTGGTGCAGCTATTCTTGCTTGCGAGTGTTTATTATCATCATGATTTATGTATACTTCACTAGATAGATGGAAGTGCTGCAATTCAAAATAATAAGAAAATGTTAATTGCAAATTAACACTCAACTTTTAGTATTTTGCAATTTAGGCCCAACTTTTATAATATGGTACCTAAATATCCAATTTTTAATATTTGCACATTTTATCTACCTTATTTTTTCCAATCTTCACTAGGGTTTCGAACTATGTTACGGCATAATCATAACTTTCAAAATAACAAGATTTTTACAAGAAGAATAGTATATAGAGAATAAAATTATAGTATATGTCATTAATGAACGCGCCAATGGCGTAATAGTATATGGAGAACGAACTTATAGTCTACATCATTAATTAACGCACCATGTCAGAGGCCGGAAAAAACATGATATGGCAAAATGTATAAGTTAAGTATTTATTTCCAGCCTTCTAAAAGATTTTCTCTAAATCACAAAAGACACCAAAAATTGGAAATAAATTTGCAATTAATTCAAAAATTATGAAATCATTTATCACATTGGCAATCACTGAAAGTTTAATAAATGCGACATTTGTTTATTTTTACATCAAATACTCCCTCTGTTTTTTATTAAGTGTTTTATTATGAAATTTGATTTGTTTTTTAATAAGTGTCTGATTTCATAAATTTTGAAAAAAATGATGCAACTTTTGAGAAAAATGATGCAAAACTTTCTATTTTACCTAAATAATAAATACTAATTATTTATATTTTAAGTTTTCTAGGCAATAATTATAGATGAAAATAATAATATATTAATTTCCTTGGTTTGTGTGTTTTGACGGCTAGGGACACTTATAAAAAATAGAGGGAGTAAACCGTAGACTTTTTGGTGCAGCCATTCTTGCTCATCATTAAGATTTATATGAATTGTACTTCAGTAGATGGAATGGAAGTAAGTAATGCAGTTCAAAAAAAAAAATAAAAAAGTACTAAGTCATTAATTGCAAGATTTGATACTTTAATGAGCATGATCAAGTTGGAGGTTATGCTCCGTTGGCCGCATTAAATGTAGTTGAAATTAATTGTCTTGATACTGATGCAGATGGCAAGTTCAAATAGGATTTGAATTTGGATTGAGTATTAACTTTTAGATGTTATTTAGCTCTCAATTTTATGTCATATAATATTTTATTATTAGTATATATATATATATATATATATATATATATATATATGGTGGATCTGGTGACAACCACATCTTATATGAGAAATAAAAACTGTCTACGACCATTGATTAAAAAAATAAAAATACAACTATCACATCACAATCGAATTCCCCCAATACGGAACGCAGGTTTCTCAAAATTTCTTTTCTCCTAATTAATTTCTTCTCTTGTGTATCCTAATTTCTCTTTTGAAATTCTCAATCGGTGATTAATTTTTGGTTTGATTTTTCGTTCTCCAACATAGATTTCAATAATCACTAGAAATCTAATTTTTGCTATTTGAATTCGAGAAGTATTTGGTTCAGATTTGTCCGAAAACGAATGGAAAAGCAAGAATATGGATTTAACTGGTTAAGGTATGTATTCCGTCATTATTCCAGCAATATCTATTTGACTTAGTGTGTTGATTTGTTAATTTCTGTACCCACTATATGTGTCTAGGTTTCGATAAAGTATAAACTTTTTTGTGCAATTTGGCATAAATTAACGCAGATGTGGTACCTTCATATTGTAGTTTTCCTGGTATGATTGTTGGAATAATAAGAATTAGTTTTTAATTTGATTGCTTTTGTATAGATATCTCAGCATTGATGCATTATTGGTTTTGAAATTTCTAATTAAATAGTTAATGCATTACAATGAGTTATTTTGTGCATCATTTAAGTTCAAATTGTGCATTAGATGTTAATATAATAACTCAATGTAAATCATGATTTTAGTTTTAATCAATTATTTTATTACAAATTAATCTTCACATGTTTTTTCATGCTCAAACAATTCAACAATTATTATAGTTATGACTTTTAGCTAATTATGATCTGGTTTTGATGTTAGTTCTGTTAAGAAGTGATAGTTATTAGATGATAATGCATTTATCCAATCTATTTTGTGCATTTAGTAAAGTATAATTGTGCATTGCATCCTTTCTTGTTACTAATTAAAATTTGCATTAGATAATATTTATTTGTGCATTGTCACCTCTCTTTTTACCATCCTTCAGCCATAAAAGCAAGAATAATCATCACCTTTCGTCCTCATAGATGGAAAGCTCTTGTCACTGCCTCTCACGATTGATAGCCAATTGTTCAGAATTTTGTTGTTATCTTTATTCACAATTTCAGAAATCTCTGACTCAGTAACAATAGCAGGATCACAGGTTGGTGCCACCTGTAACACCACCATGGCTTCTTTCATCTCGCACCACCATCATCTCATCCTTCTCCAGCTAAACATCAACAAGAACTGCAAATGCTCCAATTGATATTTAGCACCGCTTTGTTATATAAAAAATTCAATTATGTTCTTACAACCTAAAGAAATAGTGTTGTTAAAATGAAGCTCTATGTGTTTGATTATGTCTTCTATGTATATATATTCTTAGAATTATTGTTTAAATATTGGTATATATATATATTGGTGTATAATAACTATGCATCAGTTTATTAGCATTTATGCATTATTTGACAGAGAACAAATTTTTAAATATTAATATATTTTTGTTATATAGTTTGAGTAATAAAAAGAATTAACATTGTATGAAAATTCAAAAAATTCATTATGATGCAAATTTTTAAATTTTCATAATTTTATTTTGTCTTATTGTTAGATAGCATCATCTTTGGCCATCAATTGTTATTTGTTACTCACTTCTCAGGCTTGTTCATATTTATCAATGCATATTCTTTCGAAGATGTCAATATGTTGGCTCTATTTTTGGTTTTCACGAGATCGAGAGGCAATAGACGAGCAAGAGAATCAATGTCAGAATACAAAATCTTCAGCCTCTTGAAATCTACGGAACTCCATACATCATCGAGTACAATAAGGTACTTCCTGCCATGTAAGATTGTTTGTATACTGGAATTCAATTCATCCTCCGATCTGAAATTTCCTCATCATCCATAGAGTTATTTACCGAATGCAGGAGCTCTAGAATAGTTCCCCGGAGCAATCCAGGAAAATTGAAAAACAGATTTAGCTTTATCTTCATCCTCCTCGCACAATCTTCGATCTCCATGTTCTTGCTCACAAATTTTATGATTGTTTTCATCGTTCTATATGAGAAGCGATAGATTTTTTTGAATGAAGGAAACAAAAAGAAATGAGATCCTGTTAATCAATAGTTCACCGTAATGATACTTATGTTGAATGACAATCTAACCTTAATGATATGTAAATCCACTAATTTGAGTTAAAGGCTAAAAATGAATATCATCCAGAGATTAAAGTGGATGAATGGTGTAAATTAGTTCCTATTTCTTATACTCCCTCCGTCCAAATGTAAATGTCCCATTTGGTCTGGGCACGGAGATTAAGAAAACTGAAAAAGGTGTTTTGAGTGGTGTAAAAATTAAGGAGTAGGGATAGTAGTAATACAATAATTAGTGTAGTTAATCTTTGTTGACTTTTTGTTGGATTTCTTTATTTTTTTTGTTACACTTGAACTAATTTTTTTTTTATCGACTTCAAATTTTATCGACGTGTTGGACTAGTTTTTTTTTTCGACTTGATTTTACTGCTTATGCCTTACTTTTTTTTCGACTTATGCTTTAGTTTTTTAATTTCGAATTCACTGTATATCTTGTTGCCTTTGTTTTTTTTTCTTAATTCCTTTGCCTTTTTTTACTGCTTCGTTTTCCTTTTTTTTTTAATAGACATAATTACAGAAACATAATTACAGCTGATAATGATAATGAACAATAGAAAATGTAATCACATAGACGAAACAGAAAATTGAACAAAGAAAATGAAATCAATTAACATTGAAAAATGGGATTACATTGGAGGCAAAAAGTTTCACTTTTGGAGCCAAATATACATAAAGTACACTTTTGGCACACTAAGTAAGCATAAATTATAGCTGATTTGATTAAAAACTATGGAGGGAAATTTCAAATGCAACCTAACATCAAATTTCACCATAAATACAGCTATCTACCCTCATTTCTCCTCAGCTAATACCATTAATACAACAACAAAAATAACAGGAATGGCAAAAACAGTGAAGAAGCCTCATTTAAGTAATGAGGCAAAAAAAGAGTTGCACAGTGGCTTTTACAACACAGCAAGGATGGCAAACTAGATCATGGAGCAAAGAAGGAGGCTGCTGAAATGTTCCATATCAATGTAAGGACCATATTTCGCATATGGAAGACAGCTCTTACTCAGCAAACTCTTGGTAAGCCTGTTTGTCTTGTAAATCTGAAAAAGGGGTCGGTCAACAAGAAAAAAAAGGAACTTGATGTGGAGAAGGTGAAGAAATTATCAGTCTTAGAAATGAGCTCACTTAGGAAGCTGGCAGAAATCTTAGGTGTTAGTAAATCCTTGTTACACAAGTGGATCAAAGAGAAGAAACTGAGGAAACACACAAATGCAATGAAGCCCTTTCTCAGCCCTCAAAATATGATAAATTGACTCACTTGGAGCCTTACTCAACTCAGTCTAATCATTGTGGATGAGAAGATTCCATTTCAGAAAATGTACAACACAATTCATGTTGATGAGAAATGGTTTTACTTATCCAAAGTGGCAGAGAAGTACTATCTGTTACCAGATGAAATAGAACCACATAAGATTGCTCAATCCAAAAGATTCATAGAGAAGATCATGTTTTTATGTATTGTGTCAAGGCCAATAATAGACAACAATGGAACAGTGTTATTTGATGAAAAAATTGGCATTTATCCATTCATATGCATTGAACCTGCCTTAAGAAACTCAAAGAATAGGCAGAAGGGTACCATGCAAACAAAAGCAGTACAATCCATCACACATGAAGTCACCAAAGCATGCTTCATAGACTGGGTAAATTTCACAAACAGTTTTCTATCAGAATTGCACATATTCATCATTTAGTTGTTGTGAATTGACCCATTGTTTCATGCAGCTCATTCCAACTGTAAAAGCAAAGTGGCCTAACTTTCTAAGCAAGGATATATGGATACAGCAGGACAATGTCAAACTACATATGAAGACTGATGATCCAGCATTCATAGAGGCTGCTACAAGTGATGGATTTAACATACAGTTAGTGAACCAACCATCTCAGTCACCAGACACTAATGTGTGTGATTTGGGATTCTTTAGAGCAATTCAGTCATCGAAGGACAAGAAGCAGGCTCAGAATGTGGATGATATGTGCAAGAATGTCATAAAGGCATTTGATGAGTTTCCAGCATGGAAACTGAACAATGTATTCCTAACTCTACAAGGCTGCCACATAGAAATCATGAGGAAGAAAGGGAACAACAACTACAGAATCCCACATATGAACAAGGAAAGGCTTATAAGGCTTGGAATACTACCAGAAACTCTTCAAGTAGAAGAGCATCTAGTGAATGATAGCCTGGATTATCTCAAACATTAAGAAGTAAAAGCAAGCTCAGGATTCAATGTGGACAATCTACTGGAGGGACTGCAGCAGTTTTCAGTGGATCACATAGTGCAGGGATTCCAACATTGGGTTTTAAGAGATTAGAGTAGTGGAGGGACAACTTTTTGGCTAGTGTTTACGGGGACTAACAGGACACACATGTTTTGGTCTTGTTTGGAATGTAAACATCAAGTGTTTGTCTCAGTTTTTTTGAAATGAAAGCACAATTGCATCATTGACAGTGAATTTTGTTAAGCCTTCCTAAGTAGGTTCAAATTGAGGCCTACTGGTTGCTCAAACAACACACATGCATCAGTTCATTATCAGTTCATTATCACCACATATCAAGTGTAGCATGCATCAGTTCATCAGTTTATCCATTCAGTTCAAGTGTAGTATCATAATCACAATAAACACAAATGAGGCATCACCAGCCCACTTACAGATAGCCACAGACTCAGCAAACATCAAGTGTAGTATCTTAATGAGCATATACACAGAAATCAATCTGAATCAGAAATCAGAGCAGATACACAAATGAGGCATCACCAGCCCACCCACAGATAGCCACAGACTTAGCAAACATCAAGTGTAGTATCATAATCAGCATATACACATAAATCAATCTGAATCATAAATCGGAGCATATACACACAAATAAGGCATCACCAGCCCACCCACATAGAGCCACAGACTCAGCTTCCATCAAGTGTAGTATCATAATCAAGTGTTCATAATCAGAAATAAGAGAAATAAGAACACAATCACCTAGTGTTTAGGGTTAGGATTCATTGGTAGCAAACCCCTAGCCATGTATTTGGCCTTCCACTCGCCGTACTTTAGATAGATGTCATCAAGGTCATCGAATCCCATCTCTGGACTCTCTGGCACCACAGTCTCATCTCTGAAATCAGAGAGAGGGTTATGGTGGAAGCAATTCAGAGAGCTCGACTCCGATTCAGAGCTGGAGAGAGGCCACCGTTGCTCATCAGGGAAGAGCCCACCGGTGGCCCGCCACCGGTCGTACTCCGACTCCGTCACCAGGTTCTGCTCATTCTGAGAGAATGAAAAGGCGTGAGTCGCTGGATCCGGTGCAATCGAAGCAAGATGCGGCGAAATCACCGCAATCGGAGCATGAGGCGGCGTAATCGGAGCAGGCGACGGGGATTTCTTGTGAGACATCTCCGATGAGAGGTGTGAGATTTAGGGTTCCACAGAAGGACGAGAGAGATGAGATTTAGGGTTTCACATAAAGGAGAGGCGACGAGAACGAGAGAGATGAGATTTAGGGTTCCACAGAAGGGAGAGGCGAAGTGGAGGAGAGATCGAGAGCTAGGGTTCCACAGGATAGAGAGGCGAAGAGAACGAGAGAGATGAGAGAGGCAGAAGTGAATGAGATTTAGGGTTCCACAAAAGGAATTGGGGGAATTGGGTCAGATTTTATTTTTGGGTTGGGTGTAAGTGGATTGGGCTGGGTAGGTGAATTAATTAGTGAGTTTAATTAGTAGATAATTAGGGAGTTAATTAAATTGTGGGTCCAAAATGACAAAAGGTAGTAATTATAGGAAAGAGAGAATGTGTTTTTTGTCCAAAAAGTGAAGTAGGACATTTATATTTGGACAAGTAAAAAAGGTAAATAGGACACTTACATTTGGACGGGGGAATATAAAAAGTAGTTTTTTGTTGTGTGGAGATGTTTAGTGTTTTAAATTTTTAATCATGTCGTCTCACAAGAGTTGGTCGTCAAAATTTTCCATAACTATAGTATGTCTTCTTCTAAACTGGATTGTTTATTTAAAAATTAAAGAGAGGATTTTGTAAGTAGCACTTGTTAGATAGTTTTTGTAAAATTTAGCACCCCTTATAAAAACTTGTAAATTTAGCACTTGTTGACAATTTTACCCTTACTCCCACCAATTAACTAATTTGGTTGTACAGTAACAATACAAAATTTTTTGGACATTTTTTTTGTTACTACACAAAAAAATATTAAATTTTTTTACTCCACAAAAATGTTTTTTTTTCACGACTCGACAAAAACTTCAAACTTTTTTCTAGTTATCACGTACGAAAAGAGAAATTTCTTCGTGATTCAAAATAACTATAATTATTTTTTGATGACTGCACAAAATATTATTTTTGTGAGTCAACAAAGATTTGGTATTTTTGTAATAGGTAACATTTGTTCTATTATTACAAAAATAAATTTAAGTATTTAAAATAACAACATAGAAAAAGAATACTTAATATTTGTAATTTTTTTTTACTCCACAAAATCTTTATTTTGTGAGTCGACAAAGATTAGGAAATTTTGGGTAGTACACTAATATTTGACATTTTGTCACTATTTGAAAAAATTAAATATTTTAAAGTATCAACATATAAAAAGAATACTTTATTTGTGATTCAACAAAAATATTATATGTTTTTTTTGTGAGGTGACAAAAATAGGGTTTTTTGATTTTCTCAGTGAACAAAAATGTTAAATTTTTTTTTTTCACTACACAAAAATATGTTTTTTTGGGTATGTTACTCCGTACAAATGTGATCTCACTTGGGTTAATAAACGAAAACATTTGTGACTAAACAAAAAGCAAAAACATGATTTGTGACTAGTTTGAAAGTATTTTTGTTGGTTCTGAATACAGAATTAATTACATAATTTTGGTAATTGGACAGAGGTAATTAAAACAAAAAGTACAAAAAAAAACGGCACCAAAAGAAATAGTACAATTAATTAAAAGAAGTTAAGTACATGAGAGAGTTTGGCAACAACAATAGTAATATCCAAAATGAAGGGACACTTAGTTGAAAGAAGTACAGTACATGAGAGAGTCTGAAAAGATCAATAGTAATATCAATCAACCAAATAAGGACATTTCCTGCGGGTATGATTTGTATCACGATAAATGCTGCAAGCCTTAGGTTTCCGAGCAGGTTTGGGTGCTTTAGTTTTTCCCGGGTTTGAAATACAGACATGGGCTGTGCAAGTAGAATTGTAATGACCACGTTGTCTGCACCTTGAGCAAAAACAAGACGAAGATCGAGATGATTCAGTTGCAGCGGGAATACGTTTGGTCTTTGGCCTCCCAGCTTGACGTGGATTATCAGGAGGATGGACAATGGTATCGCGTACATGTTGAGGGAGAATCCAATCATCATGGGATGGATTTGGATTCACATCACCATAATACATGTCACACAAATTACGAGTTGTGAAAAAATGCGATACATACGATATAGGCTGCTCTTCCGTGCTACAAAAGCAAAAAAAAGGATAAGAACAAGTAGTTGGAACAGAATATGAAAATCATAATGTTACAATTTAATAAATTTACCTTATTGCAGCACACGCGCGAGAACAGGGGAACATGTTAAGATCAAACTCTCGGCATGAACATGAATGCAACTCTAGATCCACCATAAAACTCTTACCAGATTTCTTGACACAAAACCGTGTGGAGTTAATGGGTTCAACAACCATTGTGAAGCCTGCTTCAATTCTAACAGCAACTTCATCTGCAAACCTAGGAGAAAGTTCGTGTGTACGGCTTAAACCAACCTGACGCCGCTGAACAAACCAACCACAAATCATAGAACGAACACAATCAAGTAGAGTGCAAACAGGTAATGTTCTAGCCCAGCGTAGCGTTGAATTTATATTTTCACATGCATTAGACGTCAGCACACCATAACGTCTAACTGGAGCAAAACAGTTGGCCCATCGAATAGGATCTATCTCTGTCAATCTACGGTAGGCTTTGGGGCAAATATCCTCTATAACATTCATTATGTGGTAAAAATCTTCCTTCCTACAACACGAGGCAGCTTTTTTGAATGCTTTGACAACATTAACCCCGTATTGCACCAGATTTTTCTGAATATGAAAACAACAAAGACCATGCATGCTCCAGGATATACTGTCGCAACCGCTTTGCTAATGCTAACATGTTGATCAGAAACAATAACCAAATCATCTTTCTCAACAAATGCTTTCTTAACTTCAGACAAAAACCATATCCATGATCTATCATTCTCTTTATCACCAATACCAAATGCAAGCGGGAAAATTTGTTCATTAGCATCCTTGGACGCGGCTACAAACATGACTCCTATATACTTACCTTTCAAGTGTGTAGCATCAACACATATAACAGGACGACAGGATGACGCAAAATCGGAAATACAAGCACTCAGGGCCATGAAAACAAATTCAAAAACATTATCCTCATCAGTTTGCAAAGAAACAACTGAATCTGAATTACAATATTCAGTCATATGTAAGTAGGCAGGCAATCGTCTAAATGATTCATCGTTGTCTCCATATATCTGTTGGATGGCACGATTTCGGGCAGTCCATGCTATAGAATACGATATCCAAAAGATATTTATAGCAATTTGTTAGTAATTTTCTAGTCTAATAAAAACTGTAAAGAGTAATACTTTACTGATTTTTGTGCATGAACAAATATATATGAATATATTTTCTTACTTAACATAATCAAATTTGCTTCAGTACAAAAAAAAAGTTGTATGCAGACTAAATGAAAACCAAAATCTTTATACTCATAAGCAATATCAAAAATGACAAATAATTACTGTTTTGTCGATGAAAGAACATAACAATGTACCTTGAAACCAAATTCTGTTTGCAAATAGTGTACCATTTCTTTGGGCCGCAAGATAGCACCTCGAACCATGAGACGTGGAGCAAAAAAAGCGCCAACCACACTAGAGCACATGGTCCGGTGCATGTTAACTCTCAAGTCCAATTCACATGTATGGGGTTGCTTGCCAATGTGTGATTTTCCAAAAACCCTTAGGACAAGGAGCAGCAGACCGCATATGAAATTGGCACCTTTTAGGGTACTTACAATGCACATAATATTTCATTCCACTAGAACGCTCGACTGAAAACTCATACTTATTAGTCAAATGATAAAGTCCAACAGCATACATCAAGCTTTCTTTATCAACAAACATAGCACCTAAAGCCAAATCCTCGCTACTGAATTTCATTTCAAAGTCACCTTCAATATTAGATTCGGGCTCAGGTACAATTGCTTTGCAAAGTGGGCTCAGATTCTTATCTTGGTGGTAGATACTACGTGGTGGTGAATTATTGGTCAAAGGATGCAAAAACTTACTATTGTGAAGGAATGGATGGAAAAGAGGAGCAGGCTCAGAGTCATTATAAAATGAATCATATTGATAGCCATCCTCATCATCCAAGCTGTCACTGCTAACAGCATCATCATTTGAGTCAAAATCATCGTCTTCCTCATCGTCATCCTTGCCCGATTCACAATGATCACCAACATGGGACTCATCAATTGAGGACTTATCAGCATGTTTCTTTTTAAGATTCGGAGCATCTGTTGGAGTGCATGGTTTCAAAGGTGACCCCACTGTGACATAGAATTTCCTAACACCATTCTCTAAAGCAAAATTGAGCTCAACATCATTAGTGACATTAAAGCGAACACAAGTACCATCATCTATGGGTGAAGCCACCAAGCAAGATACCAAACATAAACCGAAAAACTGTTGAACACCACCAATGTTGGACTGAATTTTGCTTAGGAAATCTGGAAATGAACGCTCAACATTGGATAATAGCAACAACAACTTTGCACCACCTTGGTACAAGTCATTAATCCAAACACCACCAAAATGAACTACAACTGACGTAAAATCCATCTGAAAAGGGCAGTAGAAGGATTTTAAAAGTTATATTAGACCCTTTGATGTGTTCGAAGAAAATGGGTGAAGTCGAAATTGAACAAAAGTGAAAAAATTATGGGTGAAATCACATAGAAGTACCGCAAAACAAACAAAGACAATAATATAAAACTTCAAATGGAGTGTTAATCTTATGAGACTTGCTGAAAAAAAACATACCTGACAACAATGGCAGAATGTCGACGCAGATACCAAAGTATTCGAATGTAGGAGTTAAATTGTGAAGCAGGAAACCCAGATGTGTCGAATCAAATCTTGGGGAAAATTAAGAAAACCCCCAATTTTAAATTTGAGGAGGGACGAAATGTTTGGTAGAGTAAGGGTTTTCTGGAACAAATATACGTATTTCTCTCTCTATTATCAACGAACACGGTTGCTGTGATTTCAAATAGTAGAAGTAAAAAAAGTTAGAAACGAGCTCGGTTTATTGTACACATATATATGATTTGTTACTCATAAAAATTATTGTAGCAAAAAAAAGTAGGGATGTTTTTATTAATTTATAAATCTATAAAGATTTTTGTTACTGAGCAAAAATTCAGCGGAATAAATTGTATACTAAAAATGAACAAAAGTATGAATAGATTTTTTGTTACTACTCAAATCATTAACAATTAGTTCTTAACCATATTTTATGAAGGCCTCAAAAATAATTTTGTGTTACTAATCAAAAGAATTTTTATGAAGGCCTCAAAATCATTGTGGTCCTTAGTAATAAATGAAAAAGAAGGGATGAGATATAAAATTGAGATCAGCATAACGTGTGACAATTAGGGTGAAAAAACACCTTCATCAACTAATATGGTTGTAGGTTAGAATTTTTGTTACTGCACAAAATTCGCAATAATTTTTTGAATACTACATAAAACATAAAATACTATTGAATGCATAAACACAAGCTATCATTTACAAGAACCAAGTTGAAATATATATATATATAGAGATATATAAGTACGTAGTTAGAAGACATAATAATACAAATTCGTAATAAATATATTACAATTACAAGTACGAGTTGAAAAACTAAAAATAGATTACATAACTGAAATTAGTACAAATGCTGCAAATAGCTAAAAAGCAACAACCATAAGCGTGATTAGTAGAGCACTGATTGCATAATCCTTCCACCACGACTTCAATTTCAAACCAGAAAGTTCCTCCCTCAATTCATGTAATGCCCCGTAAATTCCTTACGTTCTTAAAATTTTAAAGTTAATTAAATAAATGGCTTTGCACGCCTAAGTTTACGATTTTGAATTCTAAGACTAACGGTCGAATCCGTTTCTGAAAATAAATTACGGAAGTCAGCTAGCCGACTACTGTATTTAGGGTTAGCGTGTACGAAAAGTTTTTAGTTCGTGAACTCAGAACGGAAAACCGTCTAATTTTTACATTCACGAAATCGCGATACGAACTCGCCCGAGAAAGTTCGTTTTTATGATTTTCCGGACGAAACTCGGACTGTGTCATCCCGAGTTTTTGTCAAAATAAGTTTTGTAAATTTATTTTCCGATTAAGTTTCGTACGTTAGATTTTACGGTCAAATCGGATTGCGACGATTTTGTGCCAAGCGACGTTTTTCGTCGAACGTTTTCTGTAACGTCGGATCGCACCGGAAAAACACGTATCCCTCCTAAAATCATCTATGGCAGCCGACATTACCCTACTCTATAAGAAGATATTTGTATTTTATATGTTTAATTAAGGGACACCTATGATTTTACTATTGCTACTTTACACCTTGCACTCTTATCTCCTAAGTTAACAATTAAAACAACTCCCTCCCTCCCATTTTCTCACACAAATCGGCAGCCTTCATACTCCCATCTCCTTCTTCATTTCATCATCCTCCATTGAAGAGAAGCTCCAAGAACAAGAAGAAAATCACAAGTCCACATCCCTCCATTCAAACTTCTTACTCTCTTCATTAATTCTTAAGGTAATTCCCTCCTCTTAACTTCTATCCATCAATCTTCTTCTTCTTCTTTTCTTTTCTTCTTTGATCGAAAATTAGAACATTGGAATAGATGTTTTGATCTTGGAATAATGAAATTAGATGTATTAGATAGGATAATTAGGGATTAAAATTGAACCAAAATAAGAACCCTAATACCTCCATTAATACCGAATTTTTAGGGCAATTAGTAGGATTTTGGGTTTTCTTCAATTGATGATTGATTCATGCCTAAGAGATGTTTAATTAGTGATTAGAACGAAGAGGGATCGAAAGTCCTATGTTTTTGTGAAATTCAATTAGGGTTTGAATGTTGAATTTAGGGGTTTTTGCATGTTAGTTGATTTTAGGTTTGCAATTGATTAATAATTGTTATAAGAGGTTGATTAGTGAATAAATAATGTTAATTGGAGAAGAAAAACATCCTCTTAATATATGTATGAAAACCGAAATTGTTGGAGTAATTAAGGGTTTCCACATGTTTGATTTAATTGATGAATTGTTGATGGAATTATGAAGTAATTGATGTTAATGGATTATAGAATTAAAGTGAGAATTTTCTAAAAATATTTAATGTAATGTAAGAGACGAAGAACACCTTATAAGTTGAAATATAATGATGTTATGACATGATTGCATGCATAGAAGTGATTCTCGTTAGATATAGATTGACGTCGTAAAATTTGAACGGAATCTGACAACTTTGAAAATCGCGTAAGAGACGAACTTTTAGTCGTAACTAATAACCGAGAAGTCGAATGAGAATTCTATTTTGATATTATTGTTTATGATGGAATTGAGAACAACTTTGTAGTTAACGTCATAAGCTTTCGAGTTGTTTTAATATGAGCTATAGTTATAGTTGAGAACTAGAACGCGTTTTGAATAATTTGTTGGTTTAGTATTTGTTAGTTGAAAGCCGACGTTTAGAACGTCATGCTTATGGACGAGTTTTGAGAAAGAGTTCGTCACGTACGGTGATGACTGCCTTGAGGGTCCAGTTTCCAAAGAAATCAAATACGAGAGCTAAGAACGAACCTAAGACGTTATACGTCGAACCTATCGAGCAATTAGGGTTTTCGCGGCAGTTTTGCGACCCTCACCGGAAACTGTAATAACTTTTAGCTCGTTTATCGGATTTGCGATCCGTAAATTGGAGTGTAAACTAGACATCCCAATCTTTCCAGTGGTACAGGGCTCATCCCCTGTTTCCAAATCCTCTGTTCTGGACAGCCTCCAGAGTTACTGGATTGCGCAGTGAAATTCCAGTTTCTTGTTTTCTAAGTTGTTTTGATTCGCAACTTAGTTTCTTTCGATCTTTTAAGCCATATTATCTAACGAACATCTCCCTACTGACCCTAGAGTCAAGTTCAGGGCCTTGAGTGATGAAAACCAGTCGAGATCCTATCTCTTATCCTTTCATTAAAGAAGTAATAAACGAGAAATTTCATAAGTCGTTCAAAGAACTAAAACGTAAATCGCCTAAGTTGATTCTTTCCAACTTAGCTCCTTGTAATCTTTAAAGTCGTATTAAGTTATTGACTACCCTCTCTACTGACCTAAGAGTCGAGTATGAGATCTTTCGAGTTCTAAACGAGATTTGTTCAAGTCTCGTCCCCGTTTAAGTAAAACGAATCTAGTACGCGTGCAAATGCCTAAAGAATGAAACAACTAAAACTTATTTCGATTCTCTTTGATCGATTATCTTTTACCATCCGTTTTTGAGTGTTGTTATTTTACGATGAAGGAGGAAGCCATCAGTAGAGACAGGATGAAAGATCCGAAGTTGGAAGCTAGTGCTTATAAGTTCTGTATTTACGAGGTGGGCTTTTATATACAAAAATAAAACGAGCAATGCTCGGAAAATATTTCTTTATCGCTTTGATATCTGTGTTTTCAAAATGATATTATGGCATGAACTGTTTTATGTTTTATGTGAGTTCTCTTGTACCTATCTGAGTCAACATTCGTGTTTTCCAGATTTAGAGTTAATCTAACTAGGTTAACTAACGATCGGCTCTGAGTTAGCTGCTAAGTGCTTTCCAGAGTTAGTGCACTTTGTAACCTGTGGTGTATGTGATATCCTGTTGAGGGGTACCAGCCACGGTGAATGAGATTTGGTCAAGATTGAACGTAACATACCAGAAAAATGCTTGCAAGCTAATTTGAGAAAAGAGTCAGAAAATGTTTAGTAGACACTGGCCCTTTTTAATGAAACCCCGACGTGCTACGAATTATGCCATATTTATCTATACTTATGATTATGATTTCGGCATCGTGCCCACTAAGTACGTTAGTACTTAGCCCTGCATTGTTTTCTAAATGTGCAGGTTGAAGCGACAGTGAGCGGCGACAGTTGATGTTGAGATAAAGGATAGGATGCTTAGTTAGAACCTTCCGCTGCCAAACTCTGAATAATCTTTTGAGATGTATCTTTGAAACAATACTCTGTAGTCTAAGTCTGTAAATATGAACTTAGTATCTTCTGTGTACTTCTGTCGAGTAATCCTCAGCAATTAACTCTTTCTTATTTATATTCAAGTCTTGTTCATGGTTATTGATGCCTTTCATGTATGTTTAGTCAGTTAGCCCCCTTCTTCCCCGCTTCTTTAATCCAACCCCAGTTGCACCCCGACTTCTGCCGTCCCTCGGGATTTGGGGCTGTGACAATTCAAAATCATTCAAAGTGAGATGTGCATTAGATTCTTCAGCTTCATTCTTTGCAGTACGTAGTTGATTACAATCAAATTCTACAGTACGAAGTTTGTGTTGCAAATCATCCCTCTCCTTACGATATTGAGCAGCAATTGTAGATGCAATATTTTCTGATAAGACCATCTTCCTATATGATTCTTGGAGATTGCAAACCTGTTCCTTATACATATCATGCTCACGACGAAGTTGTTTAATGTAATCACGTTGAATATCCGTAATATTAGGGTCAATCCAATCACAAAACTGACAAACATCCTTCTGCAAAATAAATTTTAAAACAACAATCAAATAGTAGCTATATTGCATCAAAGGAACTATCAAAAAGATAACACTAACTTTTATACCTCCAAATTAGGACAACTAAAATACCTCATAGCAGGATCATCATCAGAAAAAGACGTGTTCACCATGGCTTGCAAACCATGTTTACATGTCATTTCAACCATGGTGCCTGCCAAACAGAGTACACTCTCTATCTAGGGAAATTTGTTAAAACAAAAAAATGAATATGAAATCTACAATAAGCAAAGCATCAACGAAAAAAACTATACTTCAACAAAGAAGTGAAAAAAGAAACAATGACATTGTAAAGTCTAGTGTATTCATGCCACTTTTAATTACAGTCAAGTATCAAACATGAATGAAAATTGTTAAAGCATAAAAAATTGGAGAACAACATTATATAAAGAAACATAGACTAAAAATAAACAGAATGCAATCTTTAACAGGAAAAATTTGATACAGCACAAATACGTAAATATGAATTCAACAATAACAACAAGATATACGAAGGAAGCTTCAACATAAAATCATCAAACAAAAAATGAAATTTGTTAAAGCACAAATAATTGAACAAAAACAAGTTAAAAAAACAAACAGAGACAAGAGGGTTAGATCAAATAAAGCAAAAGGTAAGGAACTCATAAACAGCAAGACGGGTTTACCCAGAAAAATCGAAACACATGGACACAGTGAGAAAGAAAAAATAATACAAAAAATAACGAGCTATGCTTACCGGAAAAATTGATCGGAACTACACGCTTCGTCGCCGGAATGAAAACCCTATAAAAATTAGAAAACAAAACATAGAATGAGAAAATGGTAGGGATCTCTGATAAACAAAAGAAGACGAAGAAGACATTCAAAATCGAGTTACAGAGAAAATTCTCACCGAGTACAGATCGAGAAACAACAGATTTGAAATAGAGAAGGTGAAATCGCGTAGGGACGACTACAACTCGAGAATTTGAACAGATGTAAAATCAAGAAGGTGAAATACAGAGAAAAAACAAGTAAAGTAGAGAAAGAGAGAGGAAAAAATGATTACAGATGAGGGGAAAAAAAATTGAAAGAGAACGGAAAAGAGCAGATAAAGAGCAGAAATAGAAAGAAAGAGTAGATTTGAGGATATGGTGAGAATTATAAATTGTGTAGAAGGGTAAAAAAAAATAAAGTGCTAAATTTATAACTTTTAATAAGGAGTGCTAAATATTGAAAAAATTAATTTGAAAGTGCTAGTATCGGGAATTTTCTCAAAATTAAATCAGATGCTTTAAATTCAATACCCACGAATAAATTATTGCAGATGTGGAGTATTTGAAAGGGCAAAAAATTGAAAAAAAAAATGTACGACAGTGTCGCACATTGCACACGTGCCCAAAACAAAGAATATATAGGATACGCATACTCGTACAATAGTTAAAATGGACACGGCAACTAGTCGCGCATTGCACGCACACTCAACTAAAGGGATAGGAATATAGGATAGGCGTGTGCAAAAATGTGCATTTGGGCGGGCGCGTGTAGGGTATGCCTCCCTTTTTAATTTTGTTTTTCTTATTATTTTTTATATTTTATTTTTTATTATTTTCAATTAGGACATCAGTTAAAAATTTTAATCATCAATTAAGATGATAATTGTAAATTTTCTTCTAGAAAGAATAAGTTTTATAAATTGCTAATTAAAGTTTTTAATTTCAAATTTTTAATTAAAATTTATTCAATTGAGTTTTCAATTAATAAATTGAAAAAAAATGTCAACCAAATGGTTAATCGGTCGCACGGTACCACTCATTGAATTTAATTGTTTAATCACTAAGGCAAGTAATGAGATATCGGGTATCTCTAATTAGCATTTTATTAAAAAACGGAAAAATCAAAATGATAACAAGAAGAAGCATCCAAAAAATAAAAACTATACATATCTTGTAAAAGAAAGACAAAAAGCATCTGTAAAAATTTGATCTTTGATAGCTTCATGCGGATAAGGCCACCAACCCTCCTCCATATCAAACTGCGCCAATTTATCAGCCACGACATTACCCTCCCTATAAATATGAGAGACTCGAAACATCAAATGTTCCAAACTTGATAGAGTAGCTCGCCAACGTCCCAACCATCTCCATGGAACCTTTTCCGATCTACTTTGCAGCAAATTCACTACATACATAGAATCCGCCTCCAACCATAACTCAGTCCATCCATTTTCTCTAGCAATCTCAATAGCTGTAATTGCCGCCAAGAGCTCCGTCTCAAATGTAAATCCCACTCCTTCTTTCACATGAAAACACCCCTTCACCATTCCCCTACAATTACGAAATACTCCCCCACCACAAAGCCTTCCAGGCGCCTCAATCACTGATCCATCCGTATTGACCTTAGTCCAGCCCGGTAGAGGTGGAACCCAATAAACTTGCACCTCCTTCAAAGAAGTTGTTGCCAAAAAAGGAATTCCGAGAGATATAGCTTTGTTTACCGTCAATCCCCCTTTGACCAGCTTTGGGAAAGAAATAACAATCTCCTTCAATAACGAACGAATAAAGATGCAAACTTTATAAGGATTAGCTTTCACATTCTCAAAAACACAAGAATTTCGCATTAGCCAAATTTCACAAAAGAAGAGATTAAGTACTTCTTTCAAAACAAAATCATACACATTAGAACGAGCATAGCAAGAAATTAAACTTCCAGTTTTAGTTCCAAATTAAAGAGCCATTTATTTATCATCATTGCTGGAGGATGTCCTGAAATTATTATTTCTAGAATGAATATTTAAACTTAATTAATATTGCATGATTTTATGAGTATTATGAGGCACGTGAATTGTCGTTAAGTTATTTGACTGTCTCTGCAGTCCTTGATGTACTCTTCTTTCACATGCTGCTTACATAAATTATGTACAAAGTAATCTTCATCTTCAATTACCTATCACTACTATTAGAAAGACAGAGTGGAAAGATTTTCAATAGAATATAATTTATTATTGGGTAAATCAAATCACCACTTACATCTCAATTCATATATAATTGCAACACTACATTCAAAACTTAGCAAATTACACATATACACAACTTACTCAATTTTATGATTGAGATCACGCCCTATTCTTTCGGCGATATGAATTATGATTTAAATTTTAAAACCCATAACATATTTTTACATGAAAAATAGCGCTGTATAAGAGACTAGACGACATCGTATGTAAAAAGAATATTCATGTCATGATCTGGCCATCGAATAGGGTGATTCCGATGGCAAAAGTCAATTCATTGTGTATATGTCCGCTACACTTAAAATGATGTTGCAAAATTTCAAATTGGGTATATATGTTTGATTTGTTGTTAACCCTTCATAATACTCCTTCCATCCTATCAAAGATGAGTTCTTTGGTTTGGACACGGAGATTAAGAAGAAATAATAGTGGGTGTATTTAGTGGAGTATTTTATTGATAAAAAATGTAAAAGTAGTATGAATAAATAATAAAGAATGTAAAAGCAGTGTGAATGCAAATGTAAAAACAGTGTGAATGCAATTAATTATTTCCCAAAACAGAAATGACTCATCTTTCGTAGGACAACCCAAAAAGGAAAGTGGCTCATCTTTTGCGGAACAGAGGGAGTAATTAATAAGAGGACTTGGAATTATTACGAGGTGTGGATCAAAGCATTTCATGCTACTTTAATATATTAATTCTTCTTGTCACCTGCTAGCTAGCAAAACATAGCTCTTGCAATAAATTACTCGCCTGCGACCTGCCGCATCCCATGCGACCGTGTGTGGGGCGCGTGGGGTGCACTTGCCTTTTTTTTTCGATTTTCTTTTTATTTCCTGTTTTCTGTCTTAATTTTTGTTTTCCTATTTTTCTTTTTTTAAATTTAAGCTTTTATTTTTAATTTTTTTAAAAAAACTCTACTTTTTTTTCCACCTTTTTTCTTGTTTGCCGCTTCTTCTTTAGTCAAGATTCGAGCGAGGGGAGCCGAAGGCCTCAGAACGAGCCGAAAAAGTCCAAATTGTTGCCCGTCGATTATCCTTATATTAGTAATCGGAGCGAAGGCGGAGCCGTAAATTCGAAGCCGAAGGAGGAACCGTAAAATCGGAGTCGAAGGCGGAGCCGAAAAAAAAATAAAAAAAAAACTGAAAAAAAAAAATATATATATATATTTAACCGGGTCAACAGGTCAAACCAGAGTTGACCGGGTCAGACCCGACCCTGATCCGATTGCTGCCCAAGCGGCAGATTGCACACAAGTGCTTCTCGTCTTGCAAATATTTAAGAGGAACAGATCAAATCTAGCTCAATTACTATGTATGATGGATGCCTTCGTGTGCATAAAGTATTTCAAAGAAACTTGCAACATTTATTAGTAGTATCGAAATAGTAATTAGTAATAGATGAAACAACATTGATAACATATAAAATAAATTATAATAGATCAAATTAAGCTCTCTTTATCTCTTCGGTGTGAGCCGTGAGTGGATCATTATTTAAGTCTTAAGATCGAATCATCTTCACTATGGGTGTGTGTGTAAGAATTATAAGTAGTCTTGCTATTGAAATGCAAGAGTTGTGGTTAAAAAAAAAATTAAAGAATAAAAGGAAACTGTCGATATAAGAAAATAAATAAAATTCTTAGACAATGGGCCCAATGCTCATATGTATGGACTTATGTTTATCAGAGCAAATGTCGGATCTAAGTCTTGAACTAAGAGAACCTAACTATTATTGTGAATGTAATTTCGACGTCGTTTCCGAACTCAAATCTCATTGCATGCATCATGCATGATCTAATCATTTAGCATAAACTTAAAATTATTTGTTTACATCTGCAGTGTCCAAACTTTGATCAATTTGAGGCGTTTCTCATGAGAAAAATACAATATTCTCTTTCAAATAAATCAAGTCGTTGTCATACAATATTACTCTCTCCCTTCGTCCACCAAAAGTTAATTTTCTTTTTTTGGGTACTTTAACAATACTATTCTAAAATTATCTTGAGAATTTGAAAGATACCTTAAAATCGATTATAATTGACACGATGGTATATGACTGAAAATTTTCGTGGGAATAACTAAGTCACTACGACAAAACAGCAAAATTATTTATTATAGTCGAAAATCTTGGATTTCAATGGACATATTTCAGAAAACTTTCAGCATAAGAACGGACATTTCAATGGGCCAAACATGTGGAAACTTCAGATTTTTTATTTTTATTTTTTGGCATATTTGTATTTGAAAGATGATACATATTTTAGAATGGAAAGAATGCATATAGCAACATCTAACTGAAAAAATGTGAGTTCCATAGTCACTTAATTAGTGTCAGAATTTGGATGGAATTGGTCCAAATTCTTATAGCCCAAAATTGATATGCTCTAGCCCAGTCTGGGTCAGCGCGTTACTTCTAGTAGGGCCATTTTTTTGGGATAGTAGTATCGGATCATGTCAAATTCCATCACCTTCGAAATGAAAAGGTGATTTGCTTTATACTAACACTAGCGTGTTACCCGTCAAAAATCGACGGAAAATTATTATTTAGTAAAATTATAGTATAAAATATTATCCATTAATTATTTTTAAGTTTTATATTTTGTGTGAGTTTTGTGGGCAAGTGATCGGCTCATCTACCCCCATGGTTGAAGGTCAGAATTCTTCCGTCGACTCTAAAAAAGTTGAATCATCGGTTTGGAAACACCTGTTACCCTCATGGTTTTAAGTCGGAATCCTCCCGTTAAGTTGAACTACCATAATTGAAACGACCCGTCTACTCCCATGGTTCAAGGTCAGAATCCTCGTGTCGACCACAATTATGAAAAAGTTGAACCGTCGGTTTGGAATCGACTCGTCTACCCTCACAGTTCCAAGTCCGAATTCTCCCATTATGTTAAACTGTCGTAACTGAATCGGCTCGTCTACCCCACGGTTCCAATCAGAATCTTAATTTTTGTGGACAATAAAATAAATGAATCAAAAGTGCACGAAAATAAATAGCTTATATAATAGGACTTAATAAGTAGTCATATTAAATTTTTAACAAAAAATTGAACTATTTATTTGATCAACAGATTAATTGGGCTCCATTTTTAAAGATAATTTTGTCACAGCCCCAAATCCCGAGGGACGGCCAAGCCGAGGTGTGACTAGGGGTTGGATTAAAGAGGTGGGGAAGAAAGGGGAATTACTGAATAAATGAATAAATTAACATCTATAACCGAGATAAAAATACTATGAACTGATTCTTATTAGACAAAAGAGAGTCAATCTCGAAAGATCGCTAGACAAAGTTGTGATCAGAGAAGACTAGGTTTAAAGTATGCACAACTTAAACCGAAAAGATTACACAACAAAAAGTGTATTAGTTTGCAGCGGAAAAATGTAGAATGATATCACATATCAAATGTGAAATCGAGACTCAAATGATAACACAATTCGTCTTTCTTATAAACGACCTTTACTCAACCTCTTCCGCCTTCGTCACTCAACCTGCACATTTAAAAACAAACATGCAGGGCTAAGTACATAAAGCACTTAGTGGGCACATTGCCGAAAACATATCATACTTAGTATAGATTAATCATGCATCTTTTCATAAACACTTGTAAGGCTTATACTGCTGTTCACTTAATTCTGAATAACACACTGAAGATTAACTCAGAATCCGATCGTCTGGATAGCACTCTGTGAGCTAACTCAGAATCTGTCCCTCTGGATAGCACTTTGTGGGCTATCCCAGAATCTGATCGTTTAATTGGAATCTCTGGATAGCACTCTGTGGGCTAACTCAGAATCCAATACTCTGGATAGCACTCTGTGGGCTAACTCAGAGAAGCATAAGAGAATTCACATAAAACAATTCATTATGCACTGCTAGTTACTTTAATACACACTTATTAAAGCAGTAAGTAAACACTTTCGAGCAACGCTCATTTTATTTTGATAGAAAAGCCCACCTCGATCATTTACAGAACAAACTTTAACCTTATGTCTTCCGTCCTGTCTTTTAATCTTGACGTCCTCCTTCTTTGAACGCAAATAATCACACTTTAGTATTTAGTCGAGACGTTAAAAAGAAAACAGAAATTCGGAATCGGTTAAGTCTTTTAGGCCTTTGCACTTTACTACTTTCTTTTGATTAACGAATAAACGAGACTTGATCAATTCTCGTTTATAAACTGACTCGGCTCATTACTCGGCTCTTAGGTCAGTATATAATTGGATGTCGATAACTTATAACGACTTAGAAGTTCTTAAGAGATTGAGTTGAAAAGAATTCAACTTAAGAAAATGAGTTTTGGAAATTTCTGCACAGGTCAGTAAGTTCATACAGAACAAGGTATTTCGAAACAGGGGATGTGCCATGTACCAAAAGAAAGCCACATATGTCTAGTTTACTCTCCAATTTACGGATCTCGATTTCGTTAAGCGAGCTAGAAGTTATGACAGTTTTCGTAACGCATCGCAAAACAGTCGCGCGAAACCCTAATGCTTGACAAATCTCGACGCACGATTCCCTAGGTTCGATCAATACTATTCCACTTTTATTTTCACGAAATTTCCATCTCAATGCAGTCTACATGCATGTCCCTTACTCGGGTTCACATTCACGTCTTTTGATTAAACAAACGACGAGCATTTCCTCGTCCTTTTTCAACTAACCAATTACTAAACCAAAATCAATCCAAATTTCACTTTCATTCTACAACTTCTCGTTTATTAACTAAAACTCAAAACATCTCGTATCTCGGATGGAAAAGTTGTCAACCTCAAACTCGTTCCTTTATCAATAACAATCATTAATATCAAATTGGTTTTCCTTAATCGACTTTTCTATCGGCTTTTAATCTTGTTTCTTCGTCTCTTAACGAAATTCAAATCTTCTTAGATTTCGTTCAAATTTTACGGTTACGATCTTTAACTAACAAGATTAACATAGGTTTGAATCACAAACCTAAATCATTATCTATTCTCGACTTATCGACGATTCCTCGTCTCTTAGCGAAAATCCGACGTTCTCCGATTTCGCTCAAACTTTACAATATCGATCATCACTAATATGTAAACCATATTCTAAAAACATTTCCGAGCTTCAACTTATCGATGGATTTCCGTCTCTTACGTTTTTCAATTTATTTTTAGAAAAATTGTAAATAAATATATATTCATCCTCAATCATCCTACATCTCATTTCCATTAACCAATCATTCATATCATATCATCTTCTTCACCAAATCCTCACTTGTTCTTCTCTTACACTTTTATTTTTATTTTTAGAAAATTCTAAATTAATTCATGAAGTCATCTAACAACATGTAGAACACTAATCCATCAATCAAACAACAAGAAAATCGAGCTACGAAAAACCCCTAATTCCCTAAAAAAAAATCGGTAATGATATTAGGTTAGGAGGGGATGATTTTTACATGATTCAAACCATAAAACCTAATTCTAGCATACTATATCATATATTAAACAAAGGATAATCATGCTTCTTCACCTCTATAATTTTCGAAATAATGAAGTTAATGAAATCAAGATTTTGTTCGGTTCATTACGTAGAAGAAACTCCTACCTTGCCGAATATGAAGTCGGATATGAAATCGATCGGTAAACGAGAGACTTGTGTTCTTGAGAAAAGCTTGAAGGATGAGTTTTAATAGAGGAAATTTGAGAGAGAATGGGAGAGAGAAGAAGAATTGATGGTCCCGAAACGAGTTACTGGTGTATGGGGGGGGGGGAATACACCAGTTAGGATTTAAAAACTTAAACCTGAAAAAAACACTTCAACTGAGTAAAAGATGACTCAGTTGGAATTTCACAGCTGAGTAAGCGACCTCAGCTGGAAGAGTGAGGCTGTGCGGAAAGTGGTGGAAAAATTATACTCGTTAAAAACAACTTACGCAAAACAGCTCGGTTGGTCAAGAACCAAAACAGCTCGGTTGAAAAAGATGCAAATGAAGTTTGCATGTCGGTTAGATTGATCAGATAAAAAATGCAGATGCAACTGAATAAAAACAAACACGGACACACAGGATTTAACGTGGTTCGGAGATAACCCTCCTACGTCCACGGGGAGATGTGAATCCTCACACCTCAGTCCAAGTTCTTTTGGACAGAACCACTCAGCTTACGCGGGCTGAGCAACCGTTAAGGATAAGTTTGCGGGTACTTATCGACCTTACAACTTAGTTTTCGGGCACTAAACAGCCTATGTCAAGTTTGCGGGTACTTGACGACCTGACTACTCAATTGTAGGAAGAGTAAGATCCTAGCACACTTTTTAGGGTGTGAGAACGGGTGGGATTTCCAACTACAGCTCGATCACGAATGAGAGCTGGATCTAAGGCTTGAACGAATAAACGCTCAAACTAAGATCTAAGACAGATTTTCACTCTATGAACCCTCAGCTACTAATGTTCTATCACACTTGAACTCTCAGTTGCTGATGTTCTTAGAATAGGAGTTTAGCAGATTTTTCTTTCGCTTGGTTCTCTTGCGATTGCACTTTTCTCTCTTGCTTCAGTCTGTCTCTTGTATTTCCTCTCGAATGAGAGAATGCCTCTATTTATAGGCGGAGAGAATCAACTAGCCGTTGGAGGAGCAGTTGATCTCTGATCGTTTGATAGCAATGGCTTGTCTCTCATCTCTGCAGACTTTCCCGATATGGCATTTGTGCTCTTCTGCATTTCATCTGAGACAGCCTTGTGTTGGGCCAGATGGGGTAATGACCGAACGGTCAAACCCTCATGTGACTTCCTTTTGAAATTCAAATCTTAACCTTTCTGACAGTCAACTTTGGTTCGTTTGTTGAAAGTCTTGATCTTCATCTGAGTGGTCTTCAGCTGATGTTCTGAACTGTTGGACTCTCAGCTGACTTTGAACTTCAAGCAGTTGATCTTCTTGTTCGAGTTCTACAACTGAGATTCTGAAACTGAACACTCAGTTGTCTTTCTTGTAATTACTCAGTTGGGTTTGAACCCTCAGATGACTTTCCTTTTCATCTGATGTTCTCTTCCTTTCTACTGTTTCTCATCTGATGAATGCTCAGTTAGTTTCCTTCACAACTGATGTTCTGAAGACTTCCCCCTCATTCCATCTGAACATATTAACTCTCAGTTGTTCTTAATCATAACTGATGTTCTGTTCGAGTGATGTCTTGTTGCCATCTTTTAGCTGGAGACCTGTAAAGATAAAATCTCAACTTTGCTCAAACAGCGAGCCTAATTTCTAACATTAGGTTCTGGCAACATCTACTCGGTTGGGGTCAGTCGGTTTTGGAATTCATCAAAACTCATACTAATAAACTTCCCAACAATTTCCCCCTTTTTGATGATGCCAAAACCACTTACAACTTGAAACCACTATTGATCTAAAACTCACTAACTTATCTACAATCTCAGCTGAAATTCTAGACAGTCTATAAGATGAAACATCAAAGGGTTAGTGCAGATATAACATGATATTGAAAGACTTTGTGATTCAGAGCTTGGACAATGAGGAATTGTTCATCAAGGTGAATCGTATTATATACTTTGAAGTTTTTGTTACAACTGAAGGTTACAAGGTTAAGCACAAAACAGATAAAGATACAACAGTTGCTTCAAAAACTACAACATCCAAAAACTTCATCAGCTCAAAAACTTTGACAGCTCAAAAATACTGTTGACCGTACTTGCTGAAGACTTGGTCGAAAATCTCTTTCTTCGCAGCTGACTCGATCCCAGTGTTGACACCATGTTCCTTGCAGACTTGTCTCGCTTCAGCCATGATCGCGTTTCTGTTTGGCGTGCTCGTGCCTTTGATCATCTGAGGACGGTATATGCACTTCTTTGGAACTGGAACGGTGTTGGGATCGAGCTGAGCATTCAGCATAGCTCGCTTGAACTGACTAAACATTCCAGGGTCTCCAGATCTGAGTTCCCATAGGGCTTCCTTGAAGGCTTGCCTTGGGTCTTCAGTCGAGTAGACTTTCCTGTAGTAAAAGTCATTGATGAATTCATGCTTGAACTGCTCCCAGTCATCGTTCCACTCAGCATTCATCCACTTGTCAACATGTGGGTACCGAGACGGGAGCGGAGCGTTCTTCTGCAGTTGGCGCGTAGACTTCCTAGCCTCAGCCTTCATCTGGTGCTTGTTGATTCTTCGCACACTCCGACTGGCTTTATTCCTGTCGACGTTCTTCTCTACCTTGGCGAGCTCCTTCTCGAACTTGGCCACCTTTTTGGCCTGATCGGCAGCGAACTTCTTGATCGAGGAGGGATTCAAGTACTTCTCCTTTGACTCCCCCATAGCTTTGGCAGCTTCGATACAGTCTTCAACAGATATTCCTCCGTCAAGTTCTGCTTCGAGCTCGGCCGTAAGCTCGGCTACGAGGTCGTGGGAGACTTCCAGTTCAGGCTGCGATCCTTCAGCTTCAGCTCCTTCAGCTGGCACTCCTTCCCCTTCAGCTTGCTGGAGAACAGCTTTCCCTCATCCAGCAACAACTGCTGACTCCTTGTCTTCCCCAGCTGCTGGCTCCTTATCTTCCCCCTTTTTGGCATCATCCAAAAGGGTGGCTACAGTGCCATCCAGGGAGGTCAACTTGGCTTCAGCCTGTTGAACTCGGGAAAATAGCTCGTCAACAGCATCCTTCTCAGCTACCTTCTTGGCCAACTCCAAGTCTTGGCGCTCCTACTCAGCTCGCTGCACAGCTGCAAAGGTCGTAGAGACCTCTTTGTGGAGAGAGACGAACTCAGCTCGGAAAGAGGCGAACTGAGACATCCACTCCTGGTCCTGAGTCTGTTGGGACTTTGCTAGGTCAGATTCAGCAACGGTCTTGAACACGTTGAAATCCGAGCTGAAGCTCTGAACGGCCTTCCTTAGAGCCGAGACCTTCGAACTGGAAGAAGAGGAGAGGTCTTCGAACTTGTGCTGCAGAGAAGAGGAGAGGTGTTCTAGCTGATTCTTCAAGCTGGCATTTTATGCCATCAGCTGTTGCATCATGTCAGCTTCCTCCACCTTGCTCAGCTGGATCTTGGACAGCATCTCCTGCCTCAGCTGGTTGACCCTCTCCGAAATCAGCTCGCAGATGGCGTCGGTTGAGAGAGCTGGCTGATCAGAGGGTCCGGGCAGAAGCTGTGGTTGTGGCTGGGCAGCAGGCTCCGAGACAACCATGGCAGATCGGCTGGCGAGGTAGGCCTTGAGCTTGTCTTCTTCTCTCTTGGCTGCCTTATCAGCTGCGTCGACGTCGTCCATGCAGGAGGCATTTTTGGCTAGCATCTCGTCAAGAAACTGAACAACTCAAGGATTGTTGCATAGTTCCCTGGTGTCTGTCCCTTCTTGGATGCTCTTGTCCAGACGTCGTCGTAGCACAGCCACCTTCTGGTTGTAAGCTACCTCCATGTTTTGGTAGTCGAAGTATTCCCTCAGGTTGGACTCTTCGACCTTCAACTTGTCCCAACCATGGATCCTGAGGGTTTCCTCCTTGACGTACCAGTAGCTGAATATGACGCTGAACTGGTAGAGCAGTTCCGTCCCGAGTACGGCAAAGACGGGCATTGAGGCTGCCTCGGGGAACATACCAATCAGCTTGCGGAAGCAGTAGCTAAGTCTTCCTTCATATTCAGCCAGGATTGCCTGGCGGTTGGCTTCTTCATCGATTGGAGGGGGTTCGATATCGAAGGTTACAGGTTCGATAGTTTCATCAACGTTGGCCGAAGGAATGGTCACAACGTTGGCATCGAGCGAGAGGCTCGGACTATTTGACTGAGGACCAGTTGAGAGAACTGGATCCTCTTTAGGTAGTGAGTCGACTAGCTCGAGGGTTTCTTCAGACACAGGTGGGTTTACCTGGCTGGCATCAACTCTAGTTTGACTGTCGTGGGACTCCTCAGATGAAAAAGAGTCATCTAAGGAGGATCTGGAATCCTCCACTTGGATCTCCACGTCTTCAGCTGCTTTCTCCTGACGCGGCTGAAGAATGAATCCAGCTGGGTCAACCGATTGACTGGATTCGGTTGACTCCTTTGCCTCAGCCGGCTTGACCACCACTGGACTTGTTGTGGATGGTTGAGCCGCTGGCTGGATGATCCTTATCCTTGGCCTCTTCTGCAGAGATTCCTCCTCTTCCTCCTCTTTGTCTTCTTCTTCCTCAGCTACCTCCTCCAGCTGGCACTTCGCCGGCTTGGTCCTTGAAGACCGGCGAGCTGCTGACTCCACAGCTGGCTTGGGGGCACCCTTGGGGGTGTAGACAGCCTCCACAACATCCCTGGCTTTCTTAGCTGAGGGGAATAGCGACAGCTTGCTGACTGGAGTGTCCTCACTTCCTTCCCATGTCAGCAGCAGTCCTTGTGTAGCTTGGAGGATGAGGGCAGAAATCTTTGTTCCAAAGTTGAGTGTCCCCTTGACGCTCAACAGCAGTTCTCCGGACTCAGCTGTTGTCTCGGAGATTTTCTGCTTCTCCATCATCAGTTGGCTTTCCAGATATCCCAACCAGTCGACCTGGTGCAACTCTTCCAGGGCCTTCTGCTGCTTGAGCTTAGGACGGCTTATGTCACCGAAGGCTCCACCATATGCGAAGGCGCACTTGGAGATAACGTCGAAGAGAAGTCGGTGAGCCAGCTTCAGCTTCGTCCTCTGCATGCTCCCCTTCAATGGCTCGGGAACTATGAGGATTGTTTGAAGGAAGGTGTCAACTTCTTTGTCAGAGAAGTTCCCCACCACATCTGTGGCTTCGCGGTTTCTGGGGATGAGCTTCTCCAGCTCCTTTGACACCTTTATTTCCACGACGGAGTCTTCTACTGTCCGAGAGATTCTGTGGCGTTGCTTGCACGGGATGATCGTGACAAGCCCGTCTTTTGCAACTCGTTGCAGATTCCGGTAGAAATGTACGACCTGCTTCCTGAGCAACAAGGCCGGAGAGAGGGTTGCCCAGTCAAGCAGATGGTGGTCGGAGAGGATGGCGGCGACGGGAGCAAGCTCAGGCGAGGAGAGAGCCGCTCTGGATAAAATCTGTTCGAAATGAATCTTCGACATCACCATGTCGAATGATTCCTGGAACGTAGCAGGCTCTGTGGAGACCATCTTCTTAGAGGCTTTGGATTTGGGCGCCATCTCGACTCGATATATATGCGAAGAAGAAGGAAAAATTTTACTGAAAATGGCGAAACAAGATTTGAGAAGATGCTGAATAGTGAGTAAAGATATGCACGAAAAGAGAAGGTAAGGATCACTTCCTGATTTTCCGTATTATATAATCTTTGACTCGGATAAAATCAACGGCTAGGGTTAAATCGCGCGTATTTATCAACGGCTGTGATTTCGCGACTGTTGGGTAATTTTGACTGATATACCACGCGCGCGAGTGAGAAGGTGAATAGTTTAGGGTGTTAGCCCAGTCGCACTATAAAGTAAGGCTATAGGTGTTTAGCCAGACTTTACATTAAATGCGATATGATGGCTTTTTTTTTAGTCTAGCTAACATGTTCAGGAATGTTTGAATTTATTTCAAACATTCTCATTTAATATCATAACACATTCAGTCATAAATGATACCTGGCAGCTGATGTCGATATCAGCTGTATACCTCAGTTGTGCTCCTCAGTTGCCGTATACCATCAACTAACTCGAGTTCGTCTGTTCAGCTGACGTTTGATGTTTTCAGTTGGCAGTTCGCATCTGAGATTCCCCCTTTATCTGAGCTTCCCTTTTCATCTGAGCTTCCCCCTTAAATAGATATCCGATTCTTCAGCTCGGATGGATCCTTATCAGCTCGGATGACTCTTCATCTCGAATGACTCTTTAGCTCGGATGAGTTTTTAGCTCGGATCCAAGAGTCCTAGAAGATCACAAAACATCTTGAACCGGGCTTCAGGAAGAGGTTTGGTGAATATGTCAGCTCTCTGAATCTCAGTTGGGATCTTCTCCATGGACACATCCTTCTTCTCAATATGATCTCGGATAAAATGATGACGAATATCGATATGCTTAGTCCGAGAGTGGTGAACAGGGTTCAGAGAGATAGCTATAGCACTCGAGCTATCACAATGAATGGGAACCTGTCCAGTTGAGACTTCATAATCTCTCAGCTGCTGCTTCAGCCACAATACTTGCATGCAACAGCTTCCGGCAACCATATACTCTGACTCGGTTGTCGAAGTAGCAACACACGCTTGTTTCTTGGAGAACCATGAAACCAGCTTACTTCCCATGAACTGACAGTGTCCAGAAGTAGACTTCCTGTCCAACCGATCTCCTGCTAGGTCGGCATCTGAGTATCCAGTCAGCTGGATATTGTCATCAGTTGGGTACCACAACCCAACATTGACAGTTCCCTTCAGATACTTAATGATGTTCTTTGCTGCCAACATGTGTGCTTCTCTTGGTTGGACTTGAAAACGAGCACACACTCCAACTGCGTATGAAATGTCTGGTCGGCTGGCAGTTAGGTAGAGCAGCGAACCGATGATCCCTCTATACTGGCTGGCATCAACGAGCTTTCCCTCAGCTCCTGGTTCGATCTTCCAGTTCGTGTTCATAGGATCTTTGTTGTCTTACTTGTCTGCAATCCGAACTTGGTGATGAGCTCCTTTGTATATTTGGACTGGTTGATGAAAATTCCTTCAGGTGACTGCTTCACTTGTAATCCAAGGAAATAATTCATCTCGCCCATCATTGACATCTCGAACTTCTCCTTCATAAGATCGGAGAATTTCTTGCACAGCTCCTCCGACTTGGAGCCGAAAATGATGTCATCGACATAAATTTGCACAACAAGTATATCTTCTCCAACTTTGATGGTGAACAGAGTTTTATCAACTGAACCTCGTTTGAACCCTGAGTCCAGAAGAAATCCACAAAGAGTGTCATACCATGCCCTTGGCGCTTGTTTTAGACCATAGATAGCTTTCTTCAGCTTGTACACTCTTCCATCTCCAGTCTCAAAACCAGGAGGCTGTTCAACATATACATCTTCTTTGATATCTCCATTGAGGAATGCACACTTCACATCCATCTGATATACTTTGAACTTGTGATGTGCGGCATAAGCTAGAAAGATCCGGATGGCTTCCAGCCTTGCAACTGGTGCAAAGGAATCTTCAAAGTCAATTCCTTCTTGTTGGCAGTATCCTTGAGCCACCAACCTTGCTTTATTCCTCACAATGAATCCAATGGCGTCTCTCTTGTTTTTGAAAATCCACTTCAATCCAATCACCTTGACACCATTTGGTCTTTCTACCAACTCCCATACACAGTTGCGTAGAAACTCATTCAATTCTTCTTGCATGGCTATTGTCCAGTGGACACAGTTGAGAGCTTCCCCAACATTCTTCGGTTCTGGAACATCAGCTACAAAGCAAGAAATTATGGCAACATCTCCAGCTTGCTCGAACTCCTCTAGAACTGCCAATTCCTCAGCATATTGGGTATAAGTGTTGGAATCTTCCTCGGTTGATTCTGGATTTGCAACTCTGCTCCGTGTGCGCACACCCTCGGTTGGATCTCCGATGATGTCGTTGGTGGAATGAACTTCATACCATCTTCGGTTGCGTCTTCCTTCTTCTTCCAACTGTGGCTGTTCAAAAATCTGAGTTGGAGTCTTCAGAGCTGGTGATTGATCAGCTGTTGAGTCTGGATCTTCAACATTTACAATTGTTTGAACTGAGCTCAGTTGGGCATCGGATGCTGATGCAGTTGGAGGGGCATCAGCTGAAGTTCCCCCTTGAGACGAGATGAGGTCTTCGCATTCATCTTCAGAGGAGTATGGATCCTCATCCTCAGTTGCCCATATCAGAGGTTCAGCTCGGTTCTTTTCCCGAAGTGCTTGCGATCTGGTGAGAACTGGTAGAACAGCTGGATCCGCGTGTAGTTCCTTTACCTGTTTCCTGCACTCAAAGGTAGATTCATCAAAACTAACATGAGGTGTTATTTCCACAACACGAGAGTTGTTGTTGAAAACTCTATATGCCTTGATCCGAGCTGCATATCCAAGAAATATGCCCTTCGAAGCTTTGGCATCAAAGGTTTTCAACTGAGTCTTCCCATTGTTGTGAATATAACACTTAGATCGAAAAACACGAAAATAAGAAATATCTGGCTTTCTGCGTCTCCACAGCTCGTAGGGCGTCTTTCCCAACTGCTTGGTGAGAAGAGATCGATTCTGTGTGTAGCATGTTGTGTTGATCGCTTCAGCCCAAAATCTCTTAGGCAGTGCTGAGCTCGCTAACATGGATGTGGCTGCATCCTTCAAAGTTCTATTTCTTCGCTCAGCTACGCCATTCTGTTGTGGAGTACGCGCGGCTGATGTCTGATGAGTTATGCCATTCTTTTCGCAATACTCAATAATGGTTTCATTTAGAAACTCCGTTCCACGATCTGATCGGATAGATATGATCTTCATCTCTTGTTGGTTCGATATCCGATCCATCAGCTTGGGCGGCTCATCTCGGGTTTCACTCTTGTGGCGCATGAAGATGGTCCACGTATATCTTGAGTAGTCATCAGTTACAACCAATGTATATTCGTTTCCATTAATGCTTTTTGGTGTAACTGGCCCGAAGAGATTCATGTGGATCAACTGTAACACTCGGTCGGTTGAGGGAGTTGACTTCAACCGGAAGGAGGTTCTAGCGAGCTTTCCCAGCTGGCATGCACTGCAGATGTGTGTTGTTGAAAACACTCGGTTAGGTATGCCTCTTGCATGTTCTTGTCTGGCGAGTCGGTTCATCGTCTTGAAGTTCAGATGGTTGAGCCTCTTGTGCCACAGCCAACTCACATCCGAACTGCTCTTTGATAACAGGCAAGTGTCAGGGAGGCTGCTGTTCCAATCAGCGTAGTAAACATTCCCTGTTTGAGATCGATTTCCCAACAATATCACTTGCTTTGATCCGACATCTTTAACTCTGCAACCCTATGCATCAAACTTGACAGAGAAACCATTATCACAGAATTGGCTGATGGAGAACATGTTATGCTTCAATCCATCAACATAAGAGACATTAGAAATTGAAACATGATTGGTTTCAAGGGTACCGTAACCTCTAGTATAACCTTTTGAGTTATCACCAAAAGTAACTGATGGACCTTCTTTCTCCACAAAACTTCCAAGCAAATCCTTCAGATTTGTCATGTGTTTCGAGCATCCACTATCCATCACCCACATTGTTGCAGACGCCTTCTTCTTCCTCAGCTGTTTCTCCTGTACCTGCAAAGAGAAACTCGCTTAGGTCTCCAATTTCAGTTGGGTCCTGGAGGATTAGAACCAGTTCCCGCTGGAACTGTGCGTCGCTTTTCCCTGTAAACTCGGATGGATTTATCATTCCAAATTACTTTTCCTTCATCATCAACTATAACAACACCTCGGTTATCCTTAGGCTTGTTGTTAGTAGTGATGTTCTGTTTCTTGGGAGGAGTTGGATTTCTCCTATGTTGAGCTTTAGGAGGTGAGGCTTTCCCCCTGTTTTGATGGCGATTCTTATCCTGTTGAGTTTGTCTGTTAGGTCGGACGCCCGGTTGGAATCTTTGTGGCTGATTATGATTCCAACTTCCTGAGAGTTGTCTGTAGCTGTTCATGCCCTGTTGATGATTAATATTATGGCATGAATATCTCCAGTTGTTTGACCAGTTCCTCATTGGTCGACTATGTTGGAACCTTTGGTCGAACTGATGTTGGAACCGCTGCTGATTCAGATGATTGAACCCTTGCTTGTTCTGAGGTCGGTTCCATTCCTTCTGACGTTGACTTTGAGGTTGATGCAGAGGTCGGTTCTGGTTCTGAGATCGGTTGCGGTTGTGCTTCCGACGCCTCTGATTCCTCTTCTGACTCTTGGAACATTCCCCCTCGGTTGATACCTCAACCGATGGAATATTCTGTCCTACATCAGCTACTCCTTTTCTCTTCTCAGTTGTAACTTCATTGGTCGCTTGAGCTTGTTGAGAGGTGGAAGTTGAATTAGCTTCTGGAGACTCAGCTGTGTCTGGCTCTACAGCTGTAACTTCTACAGGTTCGATGAAAGTTGCTGGTGGAATCCCAGTATCCTTGACAACATCATAAGCGAGTCCTGACACGTCATCCATCTGTCTGCTGTAACTTAAAAGGTTTTCGATGATCTTGGATGACTGATACAGTTTGATTAGATTGTCCTTCTCAGTTTGCAACTCCTTGACGAGTACAGCTATCTGCTCGGTTTGACCATCTGACTTCTTTATCAGCTGTTTGATCTGAGCATCTTGATTTTTCAACTGATCTTGCTGTTCTTTGTTTTGCTTTGTCAACTCCTCATCAGCTGGAGCCTTAGCCTCGATCAGTTGACTCTTGAGATTCTCAATCTCCTGAGTTTGGCTCGTGATCAGATCCTCCTTTTCGGTTAAGGAATCTTCAAGCTCAGTGAACTGAGCTTGAAGACTCTTAAACTCAACCGACTGCTGCTGCAGTTCCTCACTGAGTTCTTGAAAATCATTCCAGGATGGTTCCAACTCATCGCTCAGAGATTCCTGCATGTTAGAAGTATTGAAAGAATTTAAGCGAGCAGGATTAGATTGTACCTCAATATCATCTAGGTTGGTTCCAAGTGCCATGAGGCATTGATCCAGAATGATGACTTTGTTGGTAGAGGTCAGTTCATCCTCATCTTCAGTGTCTGTGAAGATGTCCATATCGTCACCTGCCTCTTCAGCTACCATGGCCTTATTCTTTGCAGTTTGCTTGGCCCTCAGTGCTTCTCTTTCCTTCTTTGAAAGGTCTGGGCAGTCAGCTTTGAAGTGTCCTTCCTTGCCGCATTCGAAGCAACCATTGGTGACTGGCTTCAAACTGTCTCGAGTTCGGTTTGATTTATAGAAACGTTTATATTTGCCGAACCGAGAGTCCATGTCGGCTAGTTTCTTTGACAGTGCTGCAATGTTCTGTTGCAGTTCCTCTCTGCTCGGCTCCTTTGCAGTCGTGTCAGCCGATCTGGTTGGCCTTGACGATCTCGACTTTTAGTAGTCACCTCGGAGGGCAACTGACTTTGATGCCGAGCCAACATCCTCAATTCTATTTGTTTGACTTGAGGGCTGCGATCTTCTTCTGTTGACCTTATACTCATTTCCTTTCAAGATTGAGAACAATCTTTCAGTTCCCATTTCACCAAGGTCAGCTCGGCTCTCGTGGATATTTGTGAAAGTATCCCACTCAGCCGGTAGAGCTTGCAACACTTTGAGGTTTATTTCTCTTAGAGTGTATTTTCCTTTCCAGATGGACTGGATTCTTCTGATGATGTCCATAAACCGGAGCTCTAGCTGATCGATAGTCTCATCAGGTCGCAGACTGAAATTGTCGAAATCTTGACATGCATGCGAGAACTTGTTTTCCTTCGTCTCGTCGCTTCCTTCACTTAGCGAAGCCAGGATGTCCCACATCTCTTTTGCAGTCTCACACTCCTCTATCCAGGGCAGATAATCTTGTCCAACTGTGGACATTATTGTGCTCTGAGCCCAGATATCCAGCTGGCTCACCTTGGCCTCCTCCGGAGTGTAGTCTTCTGGCTGTTTCTCCACATACTCCACTACTGCATCTCCATCGTTGGGATTTGTGGGAGTGCGAAGTATTCTGTCTCGTATGACGATTGGTCCAGAAGTGAGAACTTGTTGCATCCTATGATGCTTTGACAGAAGGATCTTCTTCATTCGAGTTCTCCATGATGTTGACTACAGAGAACATGACTACATGGTGCCAAAAAGGAAATTTTGAAAGTAAAAGAATTATACTTGTTTTCTGCTATGCGAATTATGTGACAAATAATTTCTTTTATTTGAAAGTATGATGGCACGAGAATCTAGAATAATTCTAGGGATTTTCCCGGTGCGTTAAGAACATAGACTTGAAACCTAAGATCTTTCCGATTCTTCGAGAACTTAGACGTTTTAAGAACGTTAGTTCAAATGATTTCGAAAGGAGATCGTGAAATGGGAAGAAATTCTGTAGACGAATGTCACGTGCGTATAGTGACATGAACAAAGACTCGCAGAGTCGATTTTTGTTTTTATAATCAAGAGCCGATAAGAATTTCCTTCGAGAAATTAAGATAAATAATGATAAGGTACGTTAATTCTGTACCAAGTAAACGAAAGAAACGAATGTTGCTTCCGTAAAAGTAACATGAACGAAGTCATTTTCAGTTGGAGTTCGCCTCGCTCGAACTTCAAGAAGAGATTGGTTATAATTACCACGAATCAAGTACGAATCTTAGTTAATTTTCAACGATCGCTCGATCCGACGACGACTAGAACTTTGGTTCTAAAGTCATTTTCCCAGTTATATTTCCTTTTCTTGAGAATTTATTTTATTTCATACTTCGTAATTAAACGAAGAATACTACGAGTAAGAGATTTAAGTGTCGAGAAGGACAATTTTTTTTTTTTTAAAACAGATGTTACTTTTGAATAAGTAACATGAACAAAGTAGACGTACTTTGTTTTAATGAAGTAAGAATCGTTAAGAAATTTTCCTTAAGGAAGAAATAATGAAAGAAAGTAATAAAGAATAAAGAAAGAAAGTTTATAAGAAAATAAAATAAGAAAAGTAAATGAAAAATAAGATAAAGGATGGAAATAAAATCTTGAAATTTTATTTCTATATATTGTTTGAGTGCAATTTCTTGAATTGCTAGATGTTATGATAAGTGGTTGTTAAAGTGGTGATATTACAATTGAATAAGAAATGTTCATTTTGTAATTTAAGTATTTCATTAAGATAACTTTTTCCCTACCTGTTACTGATTCGTGTTTCTTTAAAACTTTTGTAGGATGGTTAGGTGACGCGTTATAGCTCGGAAGAGCACACCTTTACCACATCGTACCCTAACAGATATGATACAGGACGATTATCACGGCTATGAGGCAGATTATGGTGTGGAGGACGTAGGGCAGATAGTGAGTAACTTCTCGTCAGTTTACTATGCAGCACGGCACTTCATCTCAGAGAGTCAGGCAATATCCGACCTAATTGTACGTCTACCGGATGAGTGGCGCGGTACACCGCGTGGCATGGTACTTCCTTGGGGTTTTCAGCGATGACACGGAGCCGACGGGAAACTACACGGGATTCGCTCTATTTATACACGAGCGTTTCTTTGACAGCAGGTTCATGATTCCAGCCCCTTTTGAGCCACATCTCCCCTACCGTCACTTCCCAGCAGAGACTGAGCCAGAGCACTTAGACTTGGACCCAGAGTTGGCCGCGCTGTTGGAGATACCACCAGACGTCGTACCTAGTGAGGAGTCTGACTCGGAGTCAGAGCAGTTAGAGGAGGACGAGGAGCCCGTAGCTACACCAGAGTTACCACTTCCACTTGGACCACTTGAAGAGTTGATCCCAGGACCAGGACTCGTAGAGATCGACGCTGAGACAGCTGCCCTATTAGGGTTATCTACTCCCTTTTTACCCAAGCCTAGTGTGAGAGTTCGAGGACCTTTTGAGACAGGACTGTTTCAGACAAGGTCAGAGTACCGAGGGATAGACGAGGAGCTTGCCGCCATGTTAGAGCTACTATCTTCACTGACACCGCTTGAGGAGATTTGCTCGAAGTGGGAGGTAGTTAGAGGACAATTAGAGGCAGGACCATCCAGAGTCCGTTCTAGGGAGGAGTACGAGTCGGGTTCCGGTTCCGTTCCTTAGCACCTTCTTCCCCCGAAGAAGCATGCAGTAGAGACCAGTGAGGATTATCTTGTTTCAGACTTAGAGGAGACAGTTTTAGAGGCACCATCACCACCCCTACTTACACTTTCTGACGGCTCTACTCTGAGGGAGGACGAGGCACTCCAGCTCGTCTTTGGTTCAGAGTCAGAGGAGGAGGATCCGGACGAGGATCCGGAGGAGGACCCGGACGAGGATCCGGAGGAGGACCCAGAGGAGGACTCTTAGGGTTTACAGGCCGTAGAGGGCAGTTCGGACTCGACTGCAGTTTGTTGAGTAGAGCGTCGTAGACGCGTATTAGTAGTAGTAGTAGTAGTTTCTTTTGTCCTGTACATAGTCGGATCAGTAACTACTTTTTGTAGTACTCTAGCGGAGACGAAATTTTATGAATCGTTTCCGTTTTAGTACTCCCAGTATATACGGAGTTGCAGCTTGTTAGTGCACCCGGTTCAGTTGTAGGCAGTCAGCCTAGTTTAGACTAGTCATAGTTTAACCCTTTTTGTATAAGTCCTCGTTGGAGGCAGAATTAATATTCCTTTTGATGTATATATATATATATATATATATATGACCCGTAAGAGGGTTTTGATCACAAGAGAGTTTCTTATAAATCATGTAGTAAACTAGAATGTCAAATGAACTCGTGTAACGAGAGTTTAGTTTAACTTGAAAAGTTAAAAGATTAAAGAGCTAGTATCGAAGTTATGTTCGATTTTTCTTTTCCGTGAACTTGATTAAGTTGGAAAGAGAGTGAGTAAGTAAAAGAATGTTTAAAAGAAAAGGCTAATGAAAATTTCTGTTTCTTATAGTTAAAGAAAAATGCCGCCAAGAAATGTTAACAATAGAAAGGGACTTGGTAGGCCCCGAGGACGTGGACGACGTCAGCCAGAAAATGAAAGGGAACAAGAACAAGAACGCAATGATACCCCTCCGCCATCACCAACACCATCACCACCACCCCCACCACCACCCCGTAGGGACATTGAGGATCTTTTCCTTAAACGAAACCCACCCGTATTTAATGGAACGAGCAACCCTAGCGATGCTGAGCTATGGGTGCGATCAATCGAGAGAATTTTCAAGCTCCTCAGATGTACTGATGAGGAGCGACTATCGTGCATAGCATTCCAGCTCTCCGGACCAGCTGACTACTGGTGGAAGGCAAGATAGAAAGTGATACCTGCGGAGCATCTGGCTCGACTTACATGGGACGAGTTTAAGGAGGCGCTGTACGACAAGTACGTGCCGAAGACGTATAAGGCTCAGAAGGAGGCTGAGTTCTACAACTTGAAACAGGGTAGGATGACTGTGACAGAATACGATGCCAAGTTCTGTGAGCTATCAAGGTATGCGCCTACTCAGGTCGATACCGAAGAAAAGATTTCAAAGAAGTTCCGTGGGGGACTGAGACACGAATTGGGGATAACTTTAGCCAGTCACGGGGGACTGAGTTGTACGGATGTCTTAGGACGAGCTTTGGAAATGGAGGCCGTCGTGCCTGATGAGAAGAAAACAATAACAACCACACTAGCTTCAATCCAAAACCAAAATCGCGGCTATTATAACAACAATAATAGCAATTTCCAAGGGAAGAGAAAGTGGGAAGGAGGAAGTAGCGGTGGCTACAATCAAAATTTCAACAATCAGGGAAATCAGAAACGTGGAAACCAGCAAGGCTACCAACAACCTAGTCAGAACAACAACAAAAGACAGTGGCAGGGAAACAATCGGTCAGGGTTGTTTCTTCAAGGGAACAGACAGACAGGGTCAGGTAGAGGTAATAACCAGCAAAATCAACCTCAGGGACAAGAAAGGAATTTCAATCAGGGAGGAAATAACCCAGGGAGGGTTATCATTCCGGTATGCCCCAAGTGCAACAAAACACATTTCGGTGTCTGTCAAGCAGGCACTCCCAACTGTTTTAACTGCGGACAGAAGGGACATATAAAGAAGGATTGCCCTAAACCACTGCAAGCAGTACCTCTGAGGGCTATACAAGCGCAGCCACAGCAGCAAATGAATCAGCAGCAGTTTCAGCAACACGTGCAACAACAGCAGAATGCAAGGGCATGCGCGAATAGGCAGACTAGGCAGGATAAGGGAAAAGGGAAAAGGAAACCTTGCAGGTATGGGAAAACTTCACAACATCCCTATTAAGATATTGTTCGATACAGGCGCATCGTATTCTTTTATTGCTGGTTGTTGTGCGGATAACTTAGATATCAGACCCGTAAGAGCTGAACACCCTATGAGAGTAGCTACACCTTCAGGAGAGATCACTACTTCCACGCATGTTTACTCTAACCTAGAACCAGAAATCAGAACTTTTAAGGTTAAGGCGAACAATTTGAATATTATGATAATTTGGGACGTAGACATAATCCTAGGGATGGACTGGTTGTCAGAGAATTATGCCACAATTCTCTGCAACGAGAGAAAAATCTCTTTTCAACCCCCGGGTAGAGAGCCGAGCGAATTCATGGGATTGCAATGGGCAAGAGAGTACCGGTAATATCCGCCTTACAAGCCATGAAGTTGATAAAGAAGAAGGGTTGTACAGCCTATCTTATGTACCTAGTTGGAGAACCAGGAGCCGAGAAGACCCTTCAAGACGTGAAAGTGGTCAATGAGTACGAAGATGTATTTCCAGAAATTTTACCTGGTTTACCACCTGACCGTCACATAGATTTCTCGATTGACCTAGAACCAGGATTGGCCCCCAAATCTAATCCATATAGGATGGCACTGAAGGAATTAGAAGAACTCAAAATCCAATTACAAGAATTGCTAGACCTTGGTTTCATCAAACCAAGTGTCTCACCTTGGGGAGCACCAGTGTTGTTTGTCAGAAAGAAGGATGGGTCAATGAGGATGTGTATAGATTATCGAGAGCTGAACATGATCACCCTCAAGAACAAATACCCTTTACCAAGGATAGAGGACCTTTTCGATCAGCTCAAAGGTGCAGGAGTGTTTTCAAAGATAGATTTAAGATCAGGATATCACCAGCTGAAGATTAAACCCGAGGACGTACCTAAGACTGCTTTTCGAACCAGATATGGCCACTACGAATTCTTAGTTGTGCCATTTGGATTGACCAACGCCCCTGCAGTATTCATGGACCTCATGAATAGAGTTTTCCACCCATACTTAGACAAATTCGTCTTAGTATTTATCGACGATATTCTTATTTACTCTAAGAATGAAAAAGAACACGAAGAACATCTACGGATAGTGTTGGAAACACTTAGAACTGAGAAACTGTATGCCAAGTTCAGTAAGTGCGAATTTTGGTTGAAGGAAGTAATGTTTCTCGGACACATAGTTTCAGCAGAAGGAATCAAGGTAGATCCTGCTAAGGTAGAGGTAGTACGTGATTGGAAGTCACCAACAAGTCCGAACGAAATCAGCAGTTTCTTAGGTTTAGCAGGCTATTACAGAAGATTCATCGAAGGATTCTCCACGATTGCTAGACCTATGATGCAGCTACTTCGAAAAGAAAACAAGTTTAAATGGACGGACGAGTGTGAGAAGAGTTTCCAAGCGCTCAAAGAAAAGTTGACCACAACACCAGTATTCGCTCTTCCCGATGCAAACAAGGAATATGTGGTGTATACCGATGCTCCGAAGAATGGGTTAGGTTGTGTTCTAATGCAAGACGGAAAGGTAATAGCTTATGCCTCACGACAACTTCGACCTCACGAAGTCGAGTATCCAACCCACGATTTAGAACTTGCAGCCTTTGTGCGTGCATTAAAGATTTGGAGACACCATCTTTATGGTGTAAGGGTTGAGATCTTCACAGATCACAAGAGTCTGAAGTACTTCTTCCAGCAGAAAGAACTGAATATGCGACAAAGGAGATGGCTCGAATTGGTCAAAGATTACGACTGCGGAATCAACTACCACCCAGGAAAGGCAAATGTAGTAGCAGATACGCTGAGTCGCAAGGCTCCAACCAAGTTAGGATGTCTGTTTGTCGAAGAAGAAACTCTAGTACGAGAATTTAAAAAGATGGAAATAGAAGTGCTCGACACACCAGCAACAATCACAAATCAGATAGCAGCACTAGAAGCTATGTTAGACTTAAGAGAGAGAATCATAAGTGCTCAGAGGAAGGACGAGTCGATGGAGAAGCTTCGCCTAAAGATAAGAACAGATAAACCAGACGGATATTCCGAAGCACCAGACAATGCGATATTATTTGAAGGCAGGCTTTATATTCCTGACAGTGACGAAGAATTAAAGAATGATATCATGAGTGTGGCTCACGATACACCATATACAGCACACCCAGGGAGTACGAAGATGTATCAGGACTTAAGAAAGAATTTCTGGTGGAATGGATTGAAACGAGACGTTGCCTCGTTTGTAGAAAGATGCTTAGCATGCCAGCAAGTGAAAGCCTTACATAGACGACCGTATGGATTGTTGCAGCCATTAGATATCCCAGAATGGAAATGGGAAGGAATAGCTATGGATTTTGTGACAGGATTGCCTAAGTCAAGAAGAGGAAATACTGCCATTTGGGTGATTATCGATAGACTAACGAAATCAGCTCACTTTCTACCGATTAAGACTACTTACGGATCAGAGAAGCTAGCTCAATTGTACGTCCGTGAGATTGTACGTTTGCACGGAGTACCGAAGTCCATAATATCAGACAGAGATGCCAAATTCACTTCAGGATTTGGATCACCATGCAGAAAGAGTTGGGCACCGAACTAAACTTCAGTACAACTTTTCACCCCCAGACAGACGGACAATCCGAGAGGACGATTCAGATTCTAGTCGATATGCTAAGGACAATGGTATTGGATCGAAGCGTAAATTGGAAAGATATCTTACACCTGGTCGAATTCGCATATAATAACAGCTATCAGGCGACGATAGGAATGGCACCTTATGAGGCATTGTATGGAAGAAAATGCAAGTCACCACTTTATTGGGATGAAGTGGGTGAAAGAAAGAACTTAGGACCTGACTCGATTAATGAAATGATCGAGATCGTTCGGAAGATTTGAGATAGGATGAAAAAAGCCCAGAGCCGACAGAAGTCTTACGCCGATGATCGACGAACCAATCTTAGTTTCGAAGTTGGTGATAAGGTTTTTCTTAAGATTTCACCATCGAAAGGAATCATTAGATTCGGTGTTAAGCGTAAACTTAGACCAAGGTTTATAGGACCTTACGAGATTCTCGAGAAAATAGGACCCGTTGCTTATAGATTGGCCTTACCGCCAAGTCTAGGAAGTGTCCATAACGTATTTCACGTTTCGCAACTAAGAAAGAATGTCTATGACCCTAAACACGTTATAAGTCAGCAAGACGTCGTTCTTCGATACGAGTTCACCGGAGAAAGTTAGTATTTATGATTTTCCGGACGAATTTTGGACTGTGACGTCCCGACTTTTTTCTCGAATTTTGAAAAACGAATTAGTTTTTCTAAGTACGTAAATTATTTCCAATCTAACAGACGAATTAGATTTCGTCAATTCCGTAACTATCTAGGAAGGTATTTTTCGACTTTTAAATCGACGTTTAAGAGACGAAAACGAGATTTTATCGTCAAATAATTCCTCGCCAAATATGTCCTAACGAGTCACTATGCTTTGTGGGATATTTTGATTCACTTTATGACTCACTACATGAGTCATCACCCTTCTCCTTCATGCCCCTTATACCGCCACCCTCCATCTCCCTCTCTCTCTCATTTTTTCTTCATTCTTCCTCCATTGAAGCACCACTCCAAGCTTTCCTCAAGAGCTTAAGTCTTGCATCTACCGATCAAATCTATATCCGAGTTCATATTATGAAAGGTAAGAGCTTCGTCTCTAATATGAACTGAATAAATCCTTGTTCCACCATTTTCTTTTTTTTCAAAAATTAGGGGAATAAAATAGCACGTTGTCTTGTAATCGAATCATGTTCTAGGATGTTTAGAATCGAGTTCTACGGATCAAATCATGAAGAAAATCACACCTCTTTGTCTAGGGTTATTACCGAAAATTTTCTAGAATTTAGGGCTTTGATCGTAGCTCGATTTCTTTGTCGTTTGATTGATAGATTAGTGTTCCTCATGATGTTAATTAACTCTATGAATTGTTTTAGATTTTTCTAAAAATAAAATTTGAAACCTAAGAGACGAAGAAGACACGATTTAGGATAGTAAATGTTATGATATGCTCGATTGTTTAATGGAAATGAGATATACGATGCATGAGAATGATTATATATTTAATTGAGATTTTTCTAAAAATAAAACGAGAAATGTAAGAGAGGAAGATGTGCCGATAAGTTAGAGCTCGATAATGTTTTGATATTATGATTTGCATGTTAGTAATGCTCGTTAGATGATAATCGTTGTTGTAAAATTTGAATGAAAACGGAGAACGTAAAATTTATCGTAGGAGACGAACGATAGACGATACGATAAGTCGAGATTAGATAATGATATGAGGATGTGAATTACGTATTAATGAATCGTGTTAGATGATGATCGATTTCGGAAAGTTAGAACGAATTCTATTGACGTTGGAATTTTGGTAAGAAACGAAGAATCGATCCTAAGTAACGATAGAAGAGACGAGTAAGAAAAGTAATTAGATAATAATGATTGTTGTTGTTTGAGGAACGACTTTGTAGTTGACGATATGTTCATCCGAGTTATGAAAAGATGAGTTGTAGTTATAATCGAGAAGTAGAATCGAGAAGTTAGGAATTGAACGAGAACTTGATTTGGTATAGTAATTGCTTAGTCGGAAATGACGATGTTTTAAATGTCGTGTTTATAAACGAGAAATGAAAAGGGGTCTATCACGTAGTAGACTGTATTGAGTCAGTAAATTCATGAGAATTTAGGTTCGATAACATAGAACGAACTAGGAAGTTAAACGACGAATTTTATCGAGCATTAGGGTTTCACTCGGCAGTTTTGCGACCTTCCACGGAAACTGCAATATCTCCTAGCTCGTTTATCGGAATTGAGATCCGCGAATTGGAAGTAAACTAGACACCCGTACCTTTGTTTTAGTATAAGATTTGTTCCCTGTTTCGCAATCCCCTTTTCTGTACAGACTTACTGATCTGACTTTGTGTAGTGAATGTTCAAAACGTAGTTTCTTAAGTTGAATTCTTCTCAACTTAAACTCTTTCGATCTTTTTAGTCGTTTCAAGTTATCGACTACTTTCTTTCTACTGACCTAAGTGTCAAGTATAGAACCGAGTGAGTGTCAAACGAGATGCGTTCGTATCTCGTTTCTTTTTAACTAAAAGAGTTTAGTTTAGCATGCAAATGCCTAAAAAGTCTAAAAGACTAAAACTTAACTCGACTTTTTATATTCGTTTATCGTTTGACACCGAGCTTTAAAGTATGATTTTCATGATGAAGGAGGAAGTCGACACCAAGGTTAGGACGGAAGATCAGAAGACGGAAGCACGTATCTTTGTTCTGTATTCTATCAAGGTGGGCTTTTATATATGAAACAAAACGAGCAATGCTCGAAAACCTTTTCTTTATCGCTTTGATATCCGTGTTTTCGAAGTGATAATTATGGCATGAAATGTTTTGTGTTTTATGTGAGTTCTCTTGTACCTTATGAGTTAATCAAAAGGGGTTAACTAACGAAGCGGCGACGGTTGAGTTAGAGTTGAATAGAGTTAAGGAAGACTTTTGTATATAGTTCACAAATCCGCTGCTAGACTCTAAACTCTTTTTGATGTTATGTATAATAATCATTGTAGTCTAAGTTCTGTAATATAACTTAGAAGCTTTTGAAGTACTTTGTCGAGTGATCTTTCAAGATCAACTCTTTCTTTCGTTAATGAAGTCTTGTTCATAGAAATTATGCCGTCTCTTATGTATGTTTATTCTTTCATCCCCTTTCTTCCCCGCTTTTTTAATCCAACCCCAGTCGCACCCCAGCTTCTACCGTCCCTCGGAATTTGGGGCTATGACAATATTTCACAAATAAAACTTTTTTTAATAATAATATTTACTTTTATTTACTACAATTTGTACCCTTAATTATGTAGTCAAGTAATTATTATTGTGATAAAAAGTAATTATTGATATAAAAGAAGGTGACGTTTAACAACTATTACTTTTCTTAATGATAATATTTATTTTAATTCACAACAACTTGTACTTTTAGTAATTCGGTCAAGTAATTATTGTTGTGATGACAAGTAACTATTGACAAGAAGAAAGGTAATGTTTTACAATTATTAACTTTTATTAACGATAATTTTTAGTTTTATTTACGACAACTTCTATTTTTAGTTATTTGATCAAGTAATTATTGTCGTGACGATAAGTAATTATTGACATGAAAAAAGGTAATACTTGTCAACTATTACTTTTCTTAATGATAGTGTTTACTTTTATTCACGACAAAGTGTACGTTTACTTATTTGGTCAAGTAATTATTGTCGTAAGAAAAAGTAATTATTGATATTAAGAAAGGTAAGGTTTCACAATATTTACTTTTTAAAATGATGTTTGTTACTTTTATTCATGACAATTCGTATTTGTAATTATTTAGATAAGTAATTATTATCAAGAGTAAATGTAATAATTGATATTAAGAAAAGTAATGTTTCAAACATATAAATTTTCTTCAAGACGATCATGAGAACTTGTGTTTTTAGTAATTTGGTAAAGTAATTATTATTGTCGTAATGAAAAGTAATTTTTGATATGAACAAATATAATGTTTCAAAAATATTACTTTTCAAAAAAAAAAATTGAAAAAACTGAAAAGAATAAATTAAATGAATAATATGACACAACATAATAAAAAAGAAAAGAAAACACAAAGAAAAAAAATGAAAGATACTTTAAATAAGAAAATAGGGATAATAAATATTTTTTTTTTAAAAATTAAAATTGAAAAAATAAATATAATGAATAATAGATTTAGTTATTTGGTAAAGTAATTATGATCGTAATGAAAAGTAACTATTTCCGTAAAGAAAAATAATATTTTTTAAACATTACATTTCTTTATATTAACAATTACTTTTCATAACGACAATAATTATTAGTATAGTAATTTTGTCATAAGGAAAGGTAATTATTGATATGAAAAAATGTAATGTTTCAATAATATTACTTTTATAAAATAAATAATTTGAAAAAAAATTGGAAAAATAAATAATAGGAGACAACATAATCAAAATTTAAAAAACAAACGAAAAAAAAACTTAAAAAAAAAGGAAAACATGAAGAATAAATAATTTTTTTAAAAAGTTAAAATTGAAACTAAAATAAATTGAATATATAACATAATGAAAATGAAAAAAAAAGCTACATTTCTTCCATTTTTTTTATGAGGCAGCTAGCGGGTTTGCGGGTTTGGGTTTGGATTGAGGGGTTGATGGGCTGAACCGGTTACATACTATGCAACTAGTTACATGGAAGTGTAGCTCTAGATATTTATAGGTTTGTCACTTAGTTACAGTTTCATTTAAAAGCCATGTGGGACAAAAAATTTAATCATAATATTTAATCTATTATCTAATTATATCGAAAGAATGAAATATTAGTAATAATTAGATAATAATGACGCTACCCAATCCATGTATATGGAAAGAATCTATCAAATCCAATTATATAGAAAGAATTAAATATGATAATTAGGTAAGACTTTTTTTTTTTGAGATGAATAACTAACTATAAGAACATATATTTGATCATATGGATAATTTATAAATTTAAGCACTTTTTCATCCCTCAAAAATCAATATCGTGATTAACAGGCTAATTCTGACCGGAAACCATGGGGGTAGACGGGCCGATTTAGAACCGACGGTTCAATTTTTTTTTTGATAAAACGTTTAATACAATCTTTTTTTAATTAGATCCTGATCTATATAAATTGTAAATGAGTTCCATAAATTATGCACTCATACTTGAAATTAACTCTTTTTTTTGTATCTTTTATAGTATGGGCAAATGTGACCCAAAGCCGTGTGGTAGATGGGTTGATTCCGATCAAAATTGTGGTTGGGACGGGCCAATTCGAACACAGAACCGTGGGGTTACTTTATGATATTACTTCAAAGAATGACTCGTACTTGAAAGAATGACTCACATTAACTCATACTAGAAGGAATGACTCATCATTAGAGCAGGAAGCCCGTTCTGACACCACTCTGTGGTATCACTTAAAAGAATAACTTATACTAGAAGGAATGACTCAGAAACAGAGCAGAAAACGAACACTGCTCTGATACCACTCTGTGGTATCACTAAAAGAATGACTCATACTAGGGAAATGACTTATGACCAGAGCAGAAAACGAACCTCTGCTCTGATACCACTCTGTCACGGCCCCAAATCCCGAGGGACGGCAGAAGCCGGGGTGCGACTGGGGTTGGATTAAAGAAGCGGGAAAGAAGGGGGCTAACTAACTAAACATACATGATAAACATTGATAAACTATGAACAAGACTTGATTATAGAAAAGAAAGAGTTAATCCCTAAGGATTACTCGACATAAGTACAAAAGATGAAACTAAGTTCAAATATACGGACATAAACTATTGAGTTGTTGAAAATATATCTCAAAAGAAATACAGAGATTGACAGTGGAAGAGTTCTACTAAGCATCTTATCCTTAAACTCAACAACAACAACCGTCGCCGCTCACCGTCGCTTCAACCTGCATATTTAGAAAGCAATGCAGGGCTAAGTACAAAGGCACTTAGTGGGCACGATGCCGAAAACATACTTATAAATATGGATAAAATGGCATCTCATAAGTGTAGCACACGGGGTTTTATTGAAAGAATCCGTGTCTACTAAACATTTTCTGACTTTTTCTCATAAATCGCTCGCGCGAGCATTTTCTGACTGATGTTACGTTCAATCTTGACCACTACTAATTCACCGTGGCTGGTACCCCTCAACAGGATATCACATACACCACAGGTTACAAAGTGCACTAACTCTGGAAAGCACTTAGCAGCTAACTCAGAGCCGATCGTTAGTTAATCTAAAAATAGACTAACTCTAAAAGTCTGGAAAACCCGAAGGTTAACTCAGAAATCTGGAAAACACGAATGTTAACTCAGATTGGTACAAGAGAACTCACATAAAAACTTAAAACAGTTCATGCCATATTATCACTTTGAAAACACAGATATCAAAGCAATAAAGAAAGATTTTTCGAGCATTGCTCGTTTTATTTGTATATAAAAGCCCACCTTATTTTACAGAACTTAAAACAAACGCTTCCAACTTGAGATCTTCTGTCCTTTCTCTACAGTTGGCTTCCTCCTTCATCGTAAAATAAAATATACTTAAAAACGGTTCGTAAAAGATACTCGAAGAAAGAGAATCGAATAAAGTTCTAGTCATTTTATTCTTTTGGCATTTGCACGCTTACTAGATTTGTTTTACTTAACGGGAAACGAGACTCGTACTCATCTCGTTTAGAACTTGAAAGATCTCGTACTCGACTCTCGGGTCAGTAGAGAAGGTTGTCGATGTCTTAAAACGACTTTAAGGATTATAAGAAACTAAGTTGGAAAGAACCAACTTAGGCGATTTCATTTATAGCTCATTTCACGACTTATGAATATTTCTCGTTTATTACTTCTTTAAAGTAAAGACAAGATATAAGATACGATCTCGACTGGTTTTCATCATTAAAGGTATGATCCTTGACTCTAGGGTCAGATAGAAGGTATCCATTAGATAAAACGGCTTTAAACGATCAAAAGAAACTAAGTTGTGAACTAAACAACTTAGAAAACAAAAAACTAAAATTTCTACTGCACAGTCCAGTAACTCTGGAGGCTGTCCAGAACAGAGGACTTGGAAACAGGGGGTGAGCCCTGTACCACTAGAAAGCTTAGGAAGTTTAGTTTCTGCTCCAATTTACGGATCACAAATCCGATAAACGAGCTGGAAGTTATTACATTTTCCGGCAGGGGTCGCAAAACTGCCGTGAAACCCTAGCTTATTGATAAGTTCGCCGTATAACGTTTTAGGTTCGTTTTAAATCTTCGTATTCAACTTTTTTAGAAACTGAACTCTCAAGGCAGTCATCACGTACCTCCGTACGTGACAAACTCCTTCTCACTTACTCAAAGGCACGACGTTCTAACGCCGGATTTCAACTATCAAGTACTATACCAACAAAGAAAATCCAAACGTGTTCTAGTTCCCGATTATCACTTTAACCCATATTATATGAACTCGGATGCTTACGATGTCAACTAGAAATATGTTCCAAATTTCATTATAAACAATAATATCAAGTTAAAATTTTCATCCGACTTCCCGATTATTAGTTACAACTAGATATTCGCCTCTTACGCGATCTTTAAGAGTCGTCGGTTTTCGTTCAAGTTTTACGACGTTAATCTACGTCTAATAGGAATCGTTTTCATGCATGCTAACATGTCTTAACATCTTTATAACTCAGATTATATAGTGATCCTTGTCTCTTACATTCCATTAAACATCTTTAGAAAATTTCCAATTAAATCCTATTATCAATTAACATGATTTGTAACAATAATCAACTAACAAATCATCACTTTAAATGATCATGTGGAAAACTTCTAACTACTTTAAAATTTCTGGTTTTGAACATATGTTTATGGAATGATTTTCTTCTTAAATTAATAACATTTATATACTAAACATGCTCTTATATCACTAATTATTCACTTGCAATTCCAAAAACAACTAACATGCAAAAAACCCTAATTTCATACTTCAAACCCTAACTCAATTTCATAACAACATAGGGCTTTCAATCCCTTTTCATTCTATACACTAATTAAACCTCTACTAAGCATGAATTTGCAATCAAAAGAAGAAAAACAAAAATCCTACAATTTTCCAAAAAAATTCTGCATTAACCTAGATGTTAGGTTTCTTATTTTTGATCATTTTTAATCCATAAATATCATGTCTAGCATATCCAATTACATTATTCTAAGATCATTTCTTCCATTCCAATACCTTAAAAATTCGAACATGAGGGAAAAGAGAAGAAAAGAAAATCTAATTGGATAGGGTTGAAGAGAATGAAAATACCTTAAGATTTAATGAAGGAAGTTATGGGATTGAATGGATGGATGGATGGTTTGTGTGAGTTCTTCAAGTTCTTGGTGAAGTCTTCAATGGAGGATTGAAGAGATGAAGAAGATGAAGTTGAGGGAGAGATGGAGAGAGTGGCCGAGAGAGAGAGAGTGGAAAGAGAGAGAAAGATTTGTTTTGTCTAAGCTTGTGAAATGATTAATGGTTGACCATGCAAAAAGATAGGTTTAGGTGTCATTAGCTTAGGGAGTATTACCATGCATGTTAACACCTAAACATGGTGAGGTGGCGGCATGCATGCAGATTTTTTTGAGGTTTTACGGGTTTTTCCAGCGCGATCCGACGTTACGGAAAAACGAACGACGAAAACGTTCTTCGATACAAAAATCGTCGTGATTCGATTTGACTTATAAATTCTAACGTATGAATTTATTTAGAAAATGAATTTCCAAAATTTATTTTGACAAAAACTCGGAACGACAAGTCCAAGTTTCGTCCGGAAAAACGTAAAAACAAACTTTTTCGGCGTGTTCGTATTCGCGATTTTTTTAACGTAAAATTAAACGGTTTCTCGTAAAATTAAACGGTTTCTCGTAAAATTAAACGTAAAAACAAACTTTCTCGTCTAGCCGACTTCTGTAAATTATTTTCTATTAGTAACGGATTCGACCGTTAGCTTTAGAATTAAAAATTCCAACTTAGGCGTGCAAAGCCATTAATTAATTAACTTAAAACTTCTTAGAACGTAAGGATTTTTACGGGGCATTACATAATCTTCCCAAATAAATTTTTTCTCTAAATTAATGTGGGATAAAGAGATTTTTTTTTTGTTTTTGTTTTGGATGCACCTTAATTTTCATAAAATCGACGTGGGACAATCTCTTCGAGAATTAAATATGCCTTTGTCTCATTGATTTTGAGTAGAAAAATAACTTGTGAAAATTATTGAGAGAAATGGTGTCACAGCCCCAAATCCCGAGGGACGGCAAAAGTCGGGGTGCGACTAGGAGTTGGATTAAAGAAGCGGGGAAGAAGGAGGATGAATAAGAATGAACGAATAAACAGATATTACTAACAGAATAACTTCTATGAACAAGACTTTATTTAAAAGGAAGAGTTGATCTCGAAGGATCACTTGACAAGTTGATAAAAAAAGGAACGAAGTTCATTGTACGAGCTTAGACCCGAAAGATAGATACATTAAATTAAAAAAGATTGGCAGCGGAAAGCGTAAAGCTTGACATACAGTTCTTCATACTATTTCAACTCTATACTCAATCCTTACTCAACCTTCACCGCTCCCGTTACTCAACCTGCACATTTTATAAAACATATGCAGGGCTAAGTATAAATATACTTAGTGGGCACGTTGCTGAAAACATATCATAAGTATAGATTAATCAGGCATCTCATTTCTGTAGCACATTGGGGTTTTTCAATAAATACCCGTGTCTACTAAACATTTTCTTTCTCATTAACATAGCTTACGTAAGCATTTTTCTAACTGTTGTTACTTTCATATTAACACAAATCTGTTTCAACGACGGGGAAGAGTTAACTTCTTCCGCGCACGTTCCTCACTGTGGCTGGCTACCCCTCAACAGAGCACCACACACACCGGCTACCGTGTACACTAATTCTGGATAACACACTGTGGGTTGACTCAGAATCCGATCGTTAACTGGTTGGTGAACCAACATTAGATAGGCATAAATAGAATTCACATAAAACAAAATCATTTATGCCCTGATAATTACTTTGAAAACACAGTTATCAAAGCTGTAAAATTGAAATTTTAGTCTTCCGTCCTATCCTCGGCGCTGACTTCCCCCTTTTATCGTAAATAAACAAACTTAATAACTTGATTGCAACGATAAAAGAAAGAAGGAAATCGGAAGTGGTTTTAGTATTTTAGGCTTTTGCACTTTACTACTTTCTTTTGATTAACTAATAAACGAGACTCGACCAATTCTCGTTTATAAACTGACTCGGCTCATTACTCGATGCTTAGGTCAGTAGATAAAGGATGTCGATAACTTATAACGACTTAAAAGTTCACAAGGAACGAAGTTGAAAAGGATTTAACTTAAGAAATTAAGTTTTGGAAACTTTCTGCACAAGTCAGTGATTCTGGGGTTCGCACAGAACAGATCATATTAAAACAGGGGATGAATCATATACCAAAAGAAAGCCATGGGTGTCTAGTTTACTCTCCAATTTACGGATCTCGATTTTGTGAAGCGAGCTAGAAGTTATGAAAGTTTCCGTGAAACGTCGCAAAACAGTCGCGCGAAACCCTAATGCTCGACAAAACTCGACGCACGACTCCCTAGGTTCGATAAATGCTATTCCACTTTTATTTTCACGAAATTTTCATCTCAATTCAGTCTACATGTAATATCCCTTAATCGGGTTCACAATTACGTCTTTTGATTAAACAAACGACGAGCATTTCCTCGTCATTTTCAACTAACCATTTACTAAACCAATTCAAATTTCAAATTCTATTTCATTCAACAACTTCTCGTTTCTTAACTATAACTCATAACACCTCGTATCTCGGATGGAAAAGTCATTAACTACAATATCGTTCATCAATCCATAACAATCATTATTATCAAAAAGGTTTTCCTTATTCGACTTTTCTATCGGCTTTTAATCTCGTTTCTCCATCTCTTATCAAAAATCAAATTTTCTTAGAATTCGTTCAAACTTTATGGTTACGATCATTAACTAACAAGATTATCATAGGTTTGAATCACAAACCTAAATCATTATCTATTCTCGACTTATTGACGATTCTTCGTCTCTTAACAAAATTCCGACGTTCTCCGTTTTCATTCAAATTTTACAACATCGATCATTATCTAACAAGCATCACTAATATGTAAACCATATTCTAAAAACATTATCGAGCTTCAACTTATCGATGGATTTCCGTCTCTTATGTTTTTCAATTTATTTTTAGAAAAATTCCAATTAATTATATATTCATCCTCAATCATCCTACATACCATTTCTATCATCCATTCATGCATATCATATCATCTTCCTCATCAAATCATGCATTTTTCATCTCTTACACTTTACTTTTATTTTTAGAAAATTCTAGTTTAATTCATGAAGTCATCTAACAACATGTAGAACACTAATTCATCAATCAAACAACAAGAAAATCGAGCTAGCAAAAACCCCTAAAATTTCCCTAAATTTTCGGTAATCACAATTAGGTTAGGAGGGATGATTTCTTCATGATTCGATCCATAAAATCTAATTCTAAGCATACTATAACATGTATTAATCAAAGGATCATCATGCTCCTTCATCCTATAAGTTTCGAAAAAAATAAAGATGGTGGAATCGAGATTTTGTTCGGTTCATAACGTAGAAGAAACTCCTACCTTGCGAAATATGAAGTCGGAAATAATTTCGATCGGTAGACGAGAGACTTGTGTTCTTGAGAAAAGCTTGGAGAATGAACTTTAATGGAAAAATTTGAGAGAGAAATGAGAGAGAGAGAGAGAGAGAGATGAAGATGGCTGCATTTGATGGAGAAGAAAGAAGGATGACAAGGCTTATACTATTGCATAAAGGTGATAAAAAATATTCAACAAAGGGTGATGACACACTAAGGTGCGTTTGGTTGCGAATTATTTGACGGAAATATCTCGTTTCCGGATCTCAAATGACGTTTTAAAAAGTACAGAAATAAATTCTTAGTTGGTTACGTATTCGACGAAATCTAATTCGTCCGTTGGATTAGAAATAAATCACATACTCGGAAAACCTAATTCGTTTTTCAAAATCCGAGAAAAAGTCGAGATTAGACAGTCTAAATTTCGCCTGGAAAAATCATAAAAACTGACTTTCTCCGGTGAACTCGTATCGAAGAAAAAGTGAAGGTAAATTCTGACGGTTTTTCGATTTGCATTTTCGGACGAAAATTCTATCGGACGCGAAAACCCTTAATACAGTAGTCGTTCGACTGACTTCTGGAATTTATTTTCAAAAACAGATTTCACCGTAAATCTTAGAATCGAAAATCCTTAACTTAGGCGTGCAAAGCCTTAATTAATAATCAAATTTTTATTTTTCGTCGAAAGAGAATATCCGGGGTATTACATCCTACCCCTCTAACAAATAATTTCATCCTAAAATTTGCATATCTTCTTTAAGTTGTTCGGGGTACTTCGTTCTCATCTCTTCTTCGAGTTCTCACGTGGTTTTCTCTTGCCTGTGGTGACTTTATGTCGCTTTTACTACTCGTACTGACTTGCTTCTTAACTCTCGCACTTTTCGATCCAAGATCGATTGCGGCCTTTCTTCATAACTTATCCTACTCAAGAACAACGTCTTGCTAGAGGATTACGTGTTTAAGATCGAACACGTACTTTCTCAAACGAGATACGGAAATATAATAAACATTCCATAGAGTTGGTAACACGGCCAATCTATGCATATTAAAACTATCTTTTTCAAGATATCAAATAATCACATAAATCTTTGTCTAAGCTTATACTTGTCATGAAATTAATGATTCTTTTCAACGGAGTAATCTTAAGAAAACTTTATCTCCCTTTTCGAATTTAAGTTCTGATCGGCGTATATCTTGTAAGAATTTTGTCTTCTCTAAACTCCTTTTATTCTTACTCGAAACTGCCAAATGATCTCGATCATTTTTACTGACCGTATCTGGTCCTAGGTTCTTTCTTTCACCTACCTTATTACAATAAGGTATTATTCTTAACTTCTTCCTATAGAAGGCCTTGTAAAACGCAAAACTTATCATAGTCTGATAACTATTGTCGTACGCGTATTCAATTAATGGCAAAATCTTTTTCCAATTCTCACTTAGATTCAATACTACCGTTCTTAGCATAACAACGCGTATCTGAATTGTCTCTCAGATTGTCCATCCGTCTGGTGGTGAAAAGCGGTACTAAAGTTTGGTTCGGTACCTAACTTCTTCTGCATAATGATTCAAAATTTCGATGTGAATTTGGCATCTCTATTGAACGTTACACTTCCATTATTAGAATACTTAATAGTCGCAACATCCTTTGCGGTTATTGGTGTAAAGCTTTCACTTGTTGACAAGCCCAAAACATCGTTCTACAAACGAGGCAACATCTCGTTTCAAACCGTTCTACTAGAAATTCTTTCTTAAATCTTGATACATCTTTGTACTTTCTGGGTACACTGTTTATGGCGTATCGTGAGCCTCACTCAAGATATCGTTCTTCAATTCATAGTCATTAGGGATATAAAGTCTACCTTCAAATAAAATTGCATTATCTAGTGCTTTGAAATAACCGTCTGGTTTATCCGTTCTTATCTTAAGCCGAAGCTTTTTGATCGACTCGTCCTTTCTCGGCGCACTTATAATTCTTTCTCGTAAGTCTGGTGTAGCTACTAGTGCTGCTATATGGTTTATTATCGTTTCAGGTGCATCGAGCACTTCTAGTTCCATTTTCTCAAATTCTTGCGCAAGTGCTTCTTCCTTGATAAGAAGACACCCTAACTTGGTTGGAGTCTTGCGACTCAGCGCGTCAGCTACCAGGTTTGCTTTTCCTGTATGATAGTTCTAAGTCGTGGGTTGGGTACTCAACTTCATAGGGTCGAAGTTGTCGTGAAGCATAAGCTATCACCTTTCTATATTGCATCAATACACAACCTAATCCGTTTTTTTTTTTTTTGAAGCATCTGTATAGACCACGTATTCCTTATTCGCTTCTGGCAAAGCCAACACTGGTGCTATGGTTAACTTCTCCTTGAGTGTCTGAAAACTCTTCTCGCATTCGTCCGTCCATCTGATCTTATCTTCCTTCCGAAGTAATTGCGTCATAGGTCTAGCAATCGTTTGAAGATCCTTCGATGAATCTTCTGTAATAATCGGCTAAACCTAAGAAACTCCTAATTTCATTCAGACTTTTTGGCGATTTCCAATCGCGTACTGCCTCTACCTTGGCAGGATCTACCTTGATGCCTTATGCTGACACTATATGTCCAAGGAACATTACTTCCTTCAGCCAAAACCCGCACTTACTGAATTTGGCGTAAAGCTTCTCAGCTCTAAGCGTTTCTAATACTATCTTCAAGTGTTCCTTGTGTTCTTCCTCATTCTTGGAGTAAATGAGAATGTCGTCGATGAATACTAAGACGAATTTATCTAAGTATGGTAAAAATTTGATTCATGAGATCCATGAATACTGCGGGAGCATTAGTCAAACCGAATGGCATAACTAGGAATTTGTAATGGCCATATCTGGTTCGGAATGCAGTTTTAGGTATGTCCTCGGGTTTGATTTTCAATTGGTGATACCTAGATCTTAAGTCTATTTTCGAAAAGATACTTACGACTTTAAGTTGATCAATGAGGTCTTCTATCCTTGGCAAAGGATACTTATTCTCTAGGGTAATTTCGTTCAATTCTCGATAATCTATGCATATCCTCATAGAACCCTTCTTCTTTCTAATGAACAAAACATGTGTTCTCACGGTGAAACACTCGTTCTACTGAATCCAAGGTCTAACAACTCTTGTAGCTGGATCTTAAGCTCTTCTAATTCTTTTGGCGCATGCTCCTTATGGAATGGCGCAGTTAATAGATAATTAATTCATCCCATGGATTTTATCTATGTCGAACATTTTATTACGTTCCGATTGCTTGCTATGATTTTAAAAGACACTAAGTTAAATCCTATGTCCGAGAAAAACTAAGGTAGTGACGATAATTTTCTCCTAAGGCGTGGTTATTCTTATTTTATGATTAGCGCCCTCTGGTCTTACTCTTACAGTGTCGACAGGTACTAGAAATAACGAATGTAAATGTAATGCCCCATAAATTCCTTACGTTCTAAAAAGTTTAAAGTTAATTAAATAAATGGCTTTGCACGCCTAAGTTTATAATTTTTGAATTCTAAGGCTAACGGTCGAATCCGTTATTAAAAATAAATTACAGAAGTCAGCTAGACGTCTACTGTATTTAGGGTTAGAGCGTACGAAAAATTCCTAGTTTGTAAACTAAGAACGAAAAACCGTTTAATTTTAGGTTTACAAAATCGCAATACGAACACGCCGAGAAAGTTTGTTTTTACGTTTTTCCGGACGAAACTCGGACTTGTCGTCCCGAGTTTTTGTCAAAATAAATTTTATAAATTTATTTTCTAATTAAGTTCATACGTTAGAATCTTTAAGTCAAATCGAATCGCGACGATATTGTACCGAACAACGTTTTTCGTCGTTCGTTTTCTCGTAACGTCGGATCGCGCCGGAAAAATGTAACCCTCCAAATTTCTGCATGGACAGCCGCCACCTCACCTTAATTAGGTGTCAACATGCATGTGTTGACTTAACTAAATGTTGACACCTAAACTATACTTTACACATTTTCAACCATTAATCATTATAGCAAAAACTAAGACAAAACAAATTTTTTTCTCTCATCTCTCTCTATCTCATGGCAGCACACACACACACACCACTCTCTCTCCATCTTCATCTTGTTCTTCACCATTGAAGACATCTTCAAAGCTTGAAGAACTCACACAAGTTATCAATCCATCCATTCAACCTCTTAAGTCCTTTGTTAATTCTCTAGGTAATGATCTCCTCTCCATTTCTATCCATTTAGATTTCTTTTCTTTTCTTTTCCATCATGTTCGAATTTTTAAGGTATGGGGATAGATGATTTGATCTTAGAACAATGTAATTAGATATGTTAGATATGATAATTATGGATTAAAATGGAACAAAAACAAGAACTCTAATTATTGTGTGAATGCAGAATTTTTTTGGGAAATTGTAGGATTTTTATTTTTCTTCTTTTGATCATGGATTCATGTTTAGTAGATGCTTAATTAGTGTTTGGAATGAAAAGGGATTGAAAGCCCTATGTTATTATGAAATTCAATTAGGGTTTGAATTATAAATTAGGGGTTTTATCATGTTAGTTGTTTTTGGAATTGCAATTGATTAATAGTTGTTATAATAGTTTGATTAGTGAATAAATGATGTTAATTAGAGAAGAAAATCAACCCCTTAACATCTATATAAAACCAGAAATTTATAGAATAAATAAGAGTTTATACATGTTTGATATTAAGTGATGATTTGTTAGTGGATTATGTTGCAAATCATATTAGTTGATAATAGAAGTTAATTGGAAATTTTCTAAAAATGTTTAATGAAATGTAAGAGACTAAAATCACCTTATAAACTGAGTTATAAAGATGTTAAGATGTGTTTGCATGCATGAAAATGATTTATATTAGACGTAGATTAACGTCGTAAGATTTAAACAAAAATCGACAACTTTTAAAAATCGCGTAAGAGACGAATATCTAGTTGTAACTAATAATCGGGAAGTCGGATGAAAATTCTAACATGATATTATTATTTATAATGAAATTTAGAACATCTTTCTAGTTGACATCATAAGCATCCGAGTCGATATAATATGGGTTATAGTGATAATCGGGAACTAGAAAACGTTTGGAATTTCTTTGTTGGTATAGTACTTGATAGTTGAAATCCGACGTTAGAACGTCGTGCCTTTGAGCAAGTTGAAAAGGAGTTTGTCACGTACGGAGGTACGTGATGACTGCCTTAGAGTCCAGTTTCTAAAAAGAGTTGAATACGAGAATTTAAAACGAACCTAAAACGTTATACGGCAAACTTATCAATAAATTAGGGTTTTCGAGCAGTTTTGCGACCCTCGCCGGAAACTGTAATAACTTCCAGCTCGTTTATCGGATTTGTGATCCGTAAATTGGAGAGAGAACTAGACTTCCTAAGCTTTCTAATGGTATAGGGAGAACCCCCTGTTTCCAAATCCTCTGTTCTGGACAGCCTCCAGAGTTACTGGACTGTGCAGTGAATTTTCAGTTTCTTGTTTTCTAAGTTGTTTAGTTCACAACTTAGTTCCTTTCAATCGTTTAAGCCGTTTTATCTAACGAACATCTCCTTTCTGACCCTAGAGTCAAGGAAAAGACCTTTAATGATGAAAACCAGTCAAGATCATATCTCTTATCCTTTCTTTAAAGAAGTAATAAACGAGAAATATTCATAAGTCGTGAAATGAGCTATAAATAAATCGCCTAAGTTGGTTCTTTCCAACTTAGTTTCTTATAATCTTAAAAGTCGTTTTAAGACATTGATAACCTTCTCTATTGACCCGAGAGTCAAATATGAGATCTTCCAAGTTCATAACGAGATTGGTTCGAGTCTCGTTTCCCTTTTAAGTTAAAAGAATCTAGTAAGCATGCAAATGCCCAAAATAAATAAAAACAACTAAAACCTTCTTCGATTCTCTTTCTTCGAGTATCTTTTACGAACCATTTTTTTTAAGTATATTTATTTTACGATGAAGGAGCAAGCCAACTGTGAAGAAAGGACGAAAGATCCGAAGTTGGAAGCGTTTGCTTTAAGTTCTGTATTTACGAGGTGGACTTTTATCTATATCAAAAAAAATGTGGGTTTTTCCACAACTCGAAAGTATTATTTATCGCTTTGATAATTGTGTTTTCAAAGTGATAATCTTGGCATAAACTGTTTCAACTATTTTATGTGAGTTCTCTTGTACCTATCTGAGTTAACATTCGTGTTTTCCAGATTTCTGAGTTAACCTTCGGGTTTTCCAGACTTTTAGAGTTAATCTAACAGACCCCTTGATGAGATTTGCGCGGAGTTGGCCAGGGTTCGGGCTGAGTGTGAGGCAGGACCGTCCAGGATCCATTCCAGAGAGGAGTATGAGTCCTGTTCACTTCCCGACCACCTGCTGCCTCTGAAGAAGCGGGCATCAGTGACCTGTTGGGACTACCCGGTTTCAGATTTAGAAATGACAGTTTTAGATGTGCCTGCACCACCATCACTTACACTTGCTGATGGCACTACTTTGAGGGTCGATGAGGCACTTAAATTTTCTTTCGGTTTAGAGTCAGAGGATGAGGACCCGGATGAGGATCCGGAAGAGGACACTGATGGGGATTCGGATGAAAATCCAGACAAGGACCCCGAGGAGGATTAGGCCATGGTGGGCATTAGTGACTCGACCGTAGTCTGTTAAGCTAGGCGTCAGAGACGCATAGTAGCATAGTAGCCTTTAGTTGTACATAGTCGGATCAGTAACTAAATAGTTTTGTAGTACTCCAACGGATACAAATATTTTTATGAATCGTTTCCGTTCTAGTACTTTCAGTAGTACGGTAATGCAATATGTTAGTGCATTCTGTACACATAGGCAGTTAGTCTAGCTTAGACTCGTTGTAGTTTAATTAGTATAAGTCCTTGTTGAAGGCAAAACTAACATAATCTTTTGATATATATATAATATACATGACCCATTAGAGGATTTTAGTCACAAGAAGTTTCTTATGAATCATATAACTAAACCAGAATATCAAATAAAACTCGTGTAACGAGAGTTTAATTTAACCTTGGAGGTTAAAAGTTGAAAGAAATAGAGTCAAAGTTAAAAATTTGTTATTCTCGTTTATGTGAAAGTATTAAGTGGGAAATGAAAAGGGTAAGTGAGAAAATGAAGATTTAAAAGCAAATACTAATGAGAAAATGCCTATATCTTATAGTTTCAAAAATATCACTGAGAGCTGTTAACGATCGAAGAAGACCTAAAAATCCTAGAGGACCTGATAGAGGTCAAGAACAATGTATAAGCAAGGAAAGACAAAAACACCCAAAAAAAAAAAAAAACTTTTTCACTTCCCCTATCTCCTCAACGTCGTAGCATTGAGGATTTATTCTTCAGAAGCAAACCACCATATTTCGATGGATCTAGTAATCCGAGTGAGGCCAAGCAATGGATACATACTATAGAGAGAATTTTGAACCAATTAGACTTAGTGATGAAGAGCGCCTAGCATGCGCTGGGTATCAGCTAACCGGACCAGCAAAATATTGGTGGAAAACTAGACAGAGACTTATGCCTGTAGAACAAGCGGCTCTAACCACCTGGAATGGTTTTAAGAAGGCATATTATGAAAAGTATGTAACCGATCAAGTCGAGACTGAGGAGGAAATAGCCAGGAAGCTTCAGGGAGAACTTAAGTATGAACTAGGAATAGCAGTAGCCAGACAGGGGGGATTGAGTTATGCCGAATTACTAGAACGAGTCCGTGAAATAGAGGCATTAGTACCTAATAAAGGAAAGGTGGTAAAATCCACACCAGCACCAAATCAGACCCCAATCCAAAAGCTTCCCAACAAAAAGGTTAATCATAAGGGTAAAAGGAAATGGGAAGGAAGTAGTAGTAATTTTTACCAGTTCCACAACAAGCAAGGGAAACAGAATAAGACTCGGCAGGGTTTCCACCAACTAGGGAAAGGAAGTAACTATGGAAAGAAAGTAGGACAAAAGAGTAAGCCGCAGAAAAATGAACAATCCGGTTAAGGCAAGAGAAACCATCTACTAGGACAACTGCAAGGGCAGCCAAGGAACGTTAACCAAGGGAAAATCACTAATCCAGATTACCCTAAGTGTAAGAAACACCCTGGTGTTTGTTTAGCAAAAACTAGTGTTTGCTTCAACTGTGGACGTAAGGGGCATGTTAAGAGGGATTGTCCTGAGCCATGGCAAGCAGTAGAACATAAACGAGAATTTTCTACTTGTTCTAGATGTGGTAAGAAGCATGAGGGTGCGTGTTTGGCAAACACGGATAAATGTTTTAATTGTGGGCAGACGGGGCATATAAGGAGGAGTTGTCCGACGCTGCTTCGGACGGCAAAACCAAATCAGTACGGCCAGCTTCAACCATCAAATACCATTCAAGTCCAGTCACAGCCACAACTGATGCAATCACAACAGAATGCGAACGCATACATGTTTAGGCAAGAAAGGCTTAATGAAGGAAAGGGAGATCTGGCAAGTTTTGGACGAACCTTAAAAAAAAAAAAAATTTTACCCTGTCAAAATTGTTGACCCAGACTAGAACTTTACACCAGTTTTCCAGTACCTTTTGACCATACTAGAGCGTTATATTCATTTGACTAGTACCCTCTAGCACTATAGGACTAAGACTAGAACGCTCTAATCTTGAAATCAGAACAACTACGCTTTAGAGAGTATTGATGACCTCAAGAGTTAACCCCTTAGTTTCATTAAGCAATCGATTGGGAAGTAATAAAATGCACTATATATATAAATTTAGGAAAAGACCAGTTGTTTGAAAATTACCATGATTCTCGACAACGAGAGAAAAATCTCTTTAAAAAAAAAAAAATCCTAAATAGAGAACCTACAGAATTATATGAAATATTATCTGATTTATCACCAGATTAACGCGTAGGTTTCACGATCGACTTAGAACTACAAGTAGCTCCCAAATTAAAGGTTTTATGTAGAATGGTATCAAAGGAGTTAGAGGAGCTTAAGATCCAACTGCAAGAGTTGTTAGATGACGATTTCTTTAGACAAACGTTTTCACAATGGAAAATATTTTAGATTTTCATCATTAAAGAAAGATGATTCTGCAAGAAGGTATATAGGCTGTCAAAAGTTAAATAGAGATAACCCTTAAGAGTAAGTATCCTTTAACGAGAATAGAAGACCCCTGATACACTTAAAAAGGGAACAAGTACAATTGTGAGGATAGACTTAAGGTCTAAGCATTTTTTTTTATTTAAAAGAGTAAACTGGAAATATACCCAAAAATTCTCTTTCAAACCAGATAAAAACTACTACAAATACTTAGTTATGCCGTTAGTTGGCTAGTGCTCCGTAGTATTCATGAACCACATGAATAGAATTTTTCCACCTAGACTTAGAAAAGAATTCATTTTAGTATTTAACAATGATAATTTCAGTTACCCCAAGAATGAAGATGAATATGAAGAACACTTACGAATAGTACTAGAACGCATAGAATCGGGAGCTAGATGCCAAATTAGCAAGAACAAGCTCGAAGAGAGAAGTAATGTTTCTTGAATAAAACATTGTAGACAGAAGATGTTAAGACAAATTCATGCCAAGGTAGAGGCAGTACTCAAATGATAAATCGCCTACCAGTCTGAATGAAATAAGAAGTTTCCCAAGTTGGACAGTTATAATAGAAGTTTCCATTAAGAAATTTTTTTATTATAATTACTAAGACTTATGACACAACTACATAGAAGAAAAGAATAAATGTACAAACAATTGTGGAATAAGAACGCAGACGTTCTAGGAAAAGTTGATCATTACCCCAGATTTAGCCCTCCCAAAAACGATAAGGAATACGAGATGGATGTTAACGCTACTAAGAATGAAATAGTATGATATAAATGCAAAATGAGAAAGTGATAGCTTACGATTCACGACACGTTAACCCTAGGAAATTGAATATCCAACCTACGACTTAGAACTTGCAGCCGTAAAGCTTTGAAAATTTGAACACGCCATCTATATGGTTCAAGGGATGAGATCTTCACAGATCATAAGAATTAAGAGCGTGTATTCAAGCAAAGGAATTAACATAAGACAAAGGAGATGGCTCGAACTAGTAAAATATTACGTTTGTGAAAATAATTCCCATCTAAGTAAAGTTAAGAGTAAGAATAGACACGCTGAGTCGTAAGACTCCAACTAAGTTTAGGTATCTTTTCGTCGGAAAAGAGACACTTATATGAGGATTCGAGAAGATAGATATCAGCATCGATCGCAGGGCGAATAGCGGCACAAGTAGCTATATCAAATTACGAGAAAGGTTATAAGTATCAAGAGAAAGGACGAGTCAATGGATAAGCCTCGACTAAGAATAAGAATGGATAAAACCAGATAGCGACTCTGAAGCAATGAGTTCGTGATAGAAAATTAAAAGTGAACTTAGTAATTCCGATGACGACGAGATGGTTGTAGGTTACAAGGCAGAAAAGTCAGCTAGCAAACCTAACTTTAGTATCGCTTTTCACCTCCAGTTGAATGGACAGTCCGAGAAAACGATTCAAGTACTCGTTGATATGCTAAGAACGATAATATTAGCCGAAGAGCGAATTGAAGAACACGTAGCCAAACAACCGAATTGTTATAACAATAACTATTAAGCTACGATAGGTATTACGACTTACGAGACCTTGTAGAAGGAAAAGATTTACATAGCTACCTTATTGTTATAAGGTAGATGAAAGCAAAACAAAAAATTCAGGACCAAATACGGTCAATGAAATGATCGAGATCATTCGATAGATTCGAGTCAGAAGAAAACGAGTTTTAAAGAAAACAAAAGTCCTAAGTATATACAACAATTCGAACTTAATAAACGAGAAGGAAAATAAAAGCTCCTTAAGTTTTCTCCGTTAATGAGAAACATTAGTTTCGTGTCAAGTTCAGACTTCGACAAAGATCTATATAATTAGTAAGTAACTTGGAAAAGATAATTTCCAATACAAATAGTTATGGCCTTATCGCCAAATTTATGAAATATTTATTTTAAGTATATCTCATTTCGAGAAAGTAACATATATTCATTTTTTTTATATATGAAGTTCTACCAGCAAGACGTCATTCTAGAAACGACTTAAGTTATTGGGAAATATTGAAAACGATCTTGGATCAAAAAGCGCAAAAGTTAAGGAGCAAGTCGAGACGATTAGTAATAGCAGTATAAAGATCATTACAGGCAAGAGAAAGTCATGTCGAGTAAGAAGTACTTCAAGCAGTTATAGAGGATAAGCAAATTTCGGGACGAAATTTTTCGTAAGGGGGGTAGGATGTAATGCCCCATAAATTCCTTACGTTCTAAAAAGTTTAAAGTTAATTAAATAAATGGCTTTGCACGCCTAAGTTTATAATTTTTGAATTCTAAGACTAACGGTCGAATCCGTTATTAAAAATAAATTACAGAAGTCAGCTAGACGTCTACGGTATTTAGGGTTAGAGTGTACGAAAAATTCCTAGTTTGTAAAGTAAGAACGAAAAACCGTTTAATTTTACGTTTACAAAATCGCAATACGAACACGCCGAGAAAGTTTGTTTTTACGTTTTTCCGGACGAAACTCGGACTTGTCGTCCGGAGTATTTGTCAAAATAAATTTTATAAATTTATTTTCTAATTAAGTTCATACGTTAGAATCTTTAAGTCAAATCAAATCGCGACGATTTTGTACCGAACAACGTTTTTCGTCGTTCGTTTTCTCGTAACGTCGGATCGCGCTTGAAAAACGTAACCCTCCAAATTTCTGCATGGACAGCCGCCACCTCACCTTAATTAGGTGTCAACATGCATGTGTTGACTTAACTAAATATTGACACCTAAACTATACTTTACACATTTTCAACCATTAATCATTATAGCAAAAACTAAGACAAAACAATTTTTTTTCTCTCATCTCTCTCTATCTCACGGCAGCACACACACACACACACCACTCTCTCTCCATCTTCATCTTGTTCTTCACCATTGAAGACATCTTCAAAGCTTGAAGAACTCACATAAGTTATCAATCCATCCATTCAACCTCTTAAGTCCTTTGTTAATTCTCTAGGTAATGATCTCCTCTCCATTTCTATCCATTTAGATTTCTTTTCTTTTCTTTTCCATCATGTTCGAATTTTTAAGGTATGGAGATAGATGATTTGATCTTAGAACAATGTAATTAGATATGTTAGATATGATAATTATGGATTAAAATGGAACAAAAACAAGAACTCTAATTATTGTGTGAATGCAGAATTTTTTTGGGAAATTGTAGGATTTTTGTTTTTTCGTCATTTGATCATGGATTCATGTTTAGTAGATGCTTAATTAGTGTTTGGAATGAAAAGGGATTGAAAGTCCTATGTTATTATGAAATTCAATTAGGGTTTGAATTATAAATTAGGGGTTTTATCATGTTAGTTGTTTTTGGAATTGCAATTGATTAATAGTTGTTATAATAGTTTGATTAGTGAATAAAGGATGTTAATTAGAGAAGAAAATCAACCCCTTAACATCTATATAAAACCAGAAATTTATAGAATAAATAGGAGTTTATACATATTTGATATTAAGTGATGATTTGTTAGTGGATTATGTTGCAAATCATATTAGTTGATAATAGAAGTTAATTGGAAATTTTCTAAAAATGTTTAATGAAATGTAAGAGACTAAAATCACCTTATAAACTGAGTTATAAAGATGTTAAGATGTGTTTGCATGCATGAAAACGGTTCCCATTAGACGTAGTTTAATGTCGTAAAATTTGAACGAAAACCGACGACTTTTAAAAATCGCGTAAGAGACGAATATTTAGTTGTAACTAATAATTGGGAAGTCGGATGAAAATTCTAACTTGATATTATTATTTATAATGAAATTTAGAACATCTTTCTAGTTGACATCATAAGCATCCGAGTCGATATAATATGGGTTATAGTGATAATCGGGAACTAGAAAACGTTTGGAATTTCTTTGTTGGTATAGTACTTGATAGTTGAAATCCAACGTTAGAACGTCGTGCCTTTGAGCAAGTTGAAAAGGAGTTTGTCACGTACGGAGGTACGTGATGACTGCCTTAGAGTTCAGTTTCTAAAAGGAGTTGAATACGAGAATTTAAAACGAACCTAAAACGTTATACGGCAAACTTATCAATAAATTAGGGTTTTCGAGCAGTTTTGCGACCCTCGCCGGAAACTGTAATAACTTCCAGCTCGTTTATCGGATTTGTGATCCGTAAATTGGAGAGCGAACTAGACTTCCTAAGCTTTCTAATGGTATAGGGAGAACCCCCTGTTTCCAAATCCTCTGTTCTGGACAGCCTCCAGAGTTACTGGACTGTGCAGTGAATTTTCAGTTTCTTGTTTTCTAAGTTGTTTAGTTCACAACTTAGTTCCTTTCAATCGTTTAAGCCGTTTTATCTAACGAACATCTCCTTTCTGACCTTAGAGTCAAGGACAAGACCTTTAATGATGAAAACCAGTCGAGATCGTATCTCTTATCCTTTCTTTAAAGAAGTAATAAACGAGAAATATTCATAAGTCGTGAAATGAGCTATAAATAAATCGCCTAAGTTGGTTCTTTCCAACTTAGTTTCTTATAATCTTAAAAGTCGTTTTAAGACATTGACAACCTTCTCTATTGACCCGAGAGTCGAATATGAGATCTTCCAAGTTCATAACGAGATTGGTTCGAGTCTCGTTTCCCTTTTAAGTTAAAAGAATCTAGTAAGCGTGCAAATGCCCAAAAGAAATAAAAACAACTAAAACCTTCTTCGATTCTCTTTCTTCGAGTATCTTTTACGAACCATTTTTTTTAAGTATATTTATTTTATGATGAAGGAGCAAGCCAACTGTGAAGAAAGGACGAAAGATCCGAAGTTGGAAGCGTTTGCTTTAAGTTCTGTATTTATGAGGTGGGCTTTTATCTATATCAAATAAAATATGGGTTTTTCCACAACCCGAAAGTATTATTTATCGCTTTGATAATTGTGTTTTCAAAGCGATAATCTTGGCATAAACTGTTTCAACTATTTTATGTGAGTTCTCTTGTACCTATCTGAGTTAACATTCGTGTTTTCCAGATTTCTGAGTTAACCTTCGGGTTTTCCAGACTTTTAGAGTTAATCTAACTAGGTTAACTAACGATCGGCTCTGAGTTAGCTGCTAAGTGCTTTCCAGAGTTAGTGCACTTTGTAACCTGTGGTGTATGTGGTATCCTGTTGAGGGGTAGCCAGCCACGGTGAATTAGCTTTGGTCAAGATTGAACATAACATTCTCTAAAAATGCTTGCGCAAGCTGCTTTATACAAATCAGTCAGAAAATATTTAGTAGGCACGGGCCTTTTCAACAAAACCCCGATGCGCTACGGTTATAAAATACCAGATTATTTATACTTATGACTATGATTTCGGCATCGTGCCCACTAAGTACGTTTGTACTTAGCCCTGCATTGTTTTCTAAATGTGCAGGTTGAAGCGACGGTGAGCGGCGACGGTTGATGTTGAGTTGAAAGATAGGTTGCTTTAGTTAGAACTTTTCCGCTGCAGAACTCTGAATCTTTTGAGATGTACCTTTTGAAAAATTCTCAGTAGTCTTAGTCTGTAAATATGAACCTAGCTTCTTTTGCACTCTTCTCGAGTAATCCTTAGGGATTAACTCTTTCTTATCTATATTAAAGTCTTGTTCATGGTTTATCAATGTCTTTCATGAATGTTTAGTCAGTTAGCCCCCTTCTTCCCCGCTTCTTCAATCCAACCCCAGTCGCACCCCGACTTCTGCCGTCCCTCGGGATTTGGGGCTGTGACAGTAAAGTTCCGGTATGAGGCAGAATAATGACAAGGTAATCAAGAAGTTCGTCCTATACCTGCCAATTTTTCCTTTGCCCTTATTGCGCGCATCTTGATCGATCGCGAATGCCCTAATGTTCTGTTGCTGTTGGTCGTATTGTTGAAGCTGCTGCTGCGGCTGAGCCTGAATCGCCCTCAAAGGCTGGGGCTGTCCATACTGATTTTGTCTTGCCGCTTGCAACGGTTTCGGGCATTCTCTCCTAACGTGCCTCTTCTGCCCACAGTTGAAGCAACTTCTCGAGTTTGCTTGACAGATCCCGAAGTGTACCCTATTACACTTTGGACAGGCAGGAACGGCAGCTCTTCCTCGGTTGTTTCCTCCTTGGTTATTCCTTTGTTGCCCTTGTGGCTGACCTTGCTGATTATTTCCTTTCCATGGTCCCGTTTGATTATTTCCTTGCCATGGTTTCTTGCCATAATTGTTATTCGGGTTAGGCTGCTGATAGCCTTGCTGGTTTCCATTCCTCAGGTTCCTTTGATTATTGGAGTGCTGATAGTAGCCACTGTTGTTTCCTCCTTCCCATTTTCGTTTTCCCTGGAAGTTATTATTGTTGTTATTGTAATAGCCTCGATTTTGGGTTGGGGCTGGTGCGGGTGTTATAGCTTTCCTCGAATTATATGATGAACTCAAGGCCAAAAGAGATGCTACCATCTTGGTTTTCTTACTACGTTTTTCGTCGTTTGATTTCCGTAACGTCGTATCACGCCGGAAAAGCGCGTAATTTTTCTCTTTTTCCCTCTCTTGGCCGACCTCACCTCACTCTCATTAGCTAGATAGTTTCGATTTTATATAGTATTATCTAATGACTCACTACTATAGATATTATATCACTTTACACCTATTAACCTAATGTATAACATAATATCACAATTTAGTCATCCTCACTCATCTCCCTCCCTCCCAAAACCGAACACACACACATACATCCATCTCTCTCTTTGTTCTTCCATCACCATTGAAGAGTTCAAGTTCTTAGAACAAGAAATCATCACAAGTTCTTCATCCACCATCGAATCATCCAACTTCCTTTAGTAATCTTCAAGGTAATTGTCTCCTCTTTACTTCTATCCAATCCAAATCCATTTCTTTTTATTTTTCATGTGGATCAAAATTTATGGTTGATGGGAATTAGATGTTTTGATCTCTAATTAGTATAACTAGATGGATTAGACATGGATCTAATATTAAAATTGAAAGAAAACCAAGAACACTAAAACATAATCAATATCGATTTTTAGGGCTTTGGTGTAGGATAAATTGATTCTTAAATTGATGGTATAATCATTCTTAGGAGGTGTTCAATTAGTGATTAGAACAAAAAGAAATCGAAACCCCTAAGTATTTGATGAGGACCGATTTTTGAGCTAGGGTTTGAATTGGGGATTTTCATTTTAATGTGTAATTAGACTTGTAATTGTTTAATTGATGATATAGTAGTATGATTAAGGGATTAATGATGTTAATTGATGAAGAAAATCACCCTCTTTAATTATAAGTTAATACCGAAAATTAAGAAAGAATTAGGGGTTTTCATGTAGTTGATTTAGTTGATGTTTTGTTGATGAATTAAGGTTGCTAATGGTATTAGATGATGTTAGGAATTAAATGAGAATTTTCTAAAAATATTAATGAAGTTATAAGAGACAAAGAATTGGATTTAAGTTGGGATTAAGTAATGATATGAAGTGATGATGTATATAATAATGAATCTCGTTAGATGTTGATTGATGTCGTAGAAAATGAACGAAATCCGATAATTTTTGAAATCTCGTAAGAGACGAACAAGTAGACGTAATTAATAATCGAGAAGCCGAGTAAGAATTCTAACTTGATAATAATGTTTATAATGGACTAAGGAACGACTTTGTAGTTGACGTCATGAGCATCCGGAATATTATAATATGAGTTGTAGTTATAGTCGAGAACTAGAAACGAGAAATTGTTAACTTGATTTTGGTTTAGTAATTGGTAGTTGAAACGACGAGGTGTGATCGTCGTGGTTGTAAACGAGTTTTGAAAAGGAGTTCTTCACGTACGAGAGTATGCGTTGACTGCCTTGAGAGTCATGTTTCGTGAGAAATCGTGTATGAGAACTTAGAACGAACTTAGGAAGTTATACGTCGATTCTATCGAGCAAATAGGGTTAGCCGAGGCAGTTTTGCGACCCTTCCCGAAAACTGTAATATCTCTTAGCTCCTTTATCGGATTTGAGATCCATAAATTGGAGCGTAAACTAGACTCTCCAAGCTTTCTAACAGTATAGGGCACATCCCCTGTTTCCAGATGCTCTATTCTGGGCAGTCCCTAGAACTACTGTAATGCGCAGTGAAATTTCAGGATTTGTCTTCCTAAGTTGTTTTCTTCGCAACTTAGTTTCTTTCGATCGTTCAAGCCGTAATGAGTTAACGATTGCCTTCTTCATACTGACCTCAGTGTCAAGTAAGGAGCCTTGAGTGCTAAACGAGACGAGTTCATTTTTCGTATCCGTTTAAGTAAAGAAATTTTAGTGAAGCGTGAAAATGCCTAAATCGTCTAAAGAACTAAAACTTAATTTCCTAAGTTGATTTCCTTTCCAACTTAGTTCCTTTGATCTTTTAATTCGTAATGAGCTATCTACTATCCTCTCCACTGACCTAAGAGTCGAGTATGAGACCTTTCGAGTTCTAAACGAGATTTGTTCAAGTCTCGTTCCCGTTTAATCTAAAAAGAAACTAGTAGCGTGCAAATGCCTAAAGAAACAAAACGACTAAAACCTAATTCGAACTTCCATATTCGATTATCTAATACGACCGAATTAAAGTGTGATTATTTTACGATGAAGGAGGAAGCCAGCACTAAGGAAAGGACGGAAGAACCGGAGAACGGAAACCCGTTTAGTTGTTCTGTATCATCGAGGTGGGCTTTTATATATGAAATAAAACGAGCAATGCTCTAAAACCTTTCTTTATCGCTTTGATATCTGTGTTTTCAAGTGATAATCATGGCATAAACTGTTTAAATATTTTATGTCAGTTCTCTTGTACCTATCTTAGTTAACCTTCGTGTTTTTCAGATTTATTAGTTAACGATCGGCTCTGAGTTAGCTATTAAGTGTTTTCCAGAGTTAGTGCACTTTGTAACCTGTGGTGTATGTGGTATCCTGTTAAGGGGTAACCAGCCACGGTGAATGAGAATTGGTCAAGATTTGAACGTAACATACTAGAAAAATGCTTGTACAAGCTAATTTATATAAATGAGTCAGAAAATGTTTAGTAGACACGGGCCATTTTCAATAAAACCCCGATGTGCTACGATTATGAGATGCCTGATTATTTATACTTATGAATATGTTTTCGGCAACGTGCCCACTAAGTACTTTTGTACTTAGCCCTGCATATGTTTTCTAAATGTGCAGGTTGAAGCGATGGAAGCGGCGAAGGTTGAATAAAGTTGTCATAGGAAGACTTTAGTTAGTATGAATCACATTTCCACTGCAAAACTCTAGTATTTTGATGAACATGTATGTAATCACTGTAGACTAAGATCTGTCTTATCACTTAGTTTATCTACCGTGTACTTTCTGTCGAGTAATCCTTCGAGATCTACTCTTCCTTTTTGTAAATAAAGTCTTGTTCATAGAATGTATGATGCCTCTTATGTATGTTTAGTTCAGTTAGTCCCCTTCTTCCCCGCTTCTTTAATCCAACCCCAGTCGCACCCCGTCTTTTGCCGTCCCTCGGGATTTGGGGCTGTGATATATAATGAGGAATTTCATTAAATAAAAATGAAATTGAGGAATAAATGAAATGTTAAGTTTATTTTGAATGAATTGAGTAGAAAATAAAGTCTTACATTTCTATGAATTTTGAGATATATATATATATATATATATATAATAAAAAGGGAATAATGAGAAAAAGAAGTCAATACAAGTATAAGTCTAAAGAAAAATATTTCTTTGATTGATGATGATGTTGGAATGATGAAAAATGAAAATATGATGTGAAATGGGATGTTAGTGTTGAAAGAAAAATAATATTAATATTTGAGGATAAAAAGAAAAATAGAATAAAAGAAAATGAAATTTCTATAAGGTAATAAGAGATAGAGGGCATTAGTATGAGATTGTAATACCCCGGAAAAATTCTTCTGTCTTAAAAATTTAAAGTTAATATTAATTATAGCTTTGCACGCCTAAGCTCCTGATTTTCAATTCTAAGACTAACGGTGAAATCCGTTATTAAAAATAAATTCCGGAAGTCAGTGAAACGAATACTGTATTAGGGTTTTCGTGAACGAAAACTTTTAAATTCTAGAACTCAGATCGGGAAACCGTCTGATTTTTACATTCATGAAATTGCGATACGAGTTCGCCCGAGAAAGTTCATTTTTATTATTTTCCGGACAAAAATTCGGACTGTGATGTCCCGAATTTTTATTTAATTTTAAAATTCAAAATATACTTTTTAAGTATATTATATTTATCGGATTTTATGGTCGAATCGGAATTTGACGAAAACGAGCCGAAATACGTTTTTATTTACTCGATTTTTATAACGTCGTAATGAGCCGGAAAACGCGGTATTTGGAGGATAAATTCTTCCCCTAGCCGACACCACACACACACATGTAGAGGATATTTCATTTTTTTTTTATCTTTTCCACTTTATGACTCATCTTCTATTATATGTTCTAATATTATTATATTAGACACCTCATTGTTTAATTATAATATCACAAACATTAGTCATCTCTCTCAACTCTCTCTCCCCCTTCACGTGACACACACATTCATATCTCTCTCAAATTTCTTCATCTCCTCCATTGAAGATCATCCAAGGTTTCTTAAGAATTTCTTCATCAATTGATCAATCATCCATCAATTTCAATTCTAACTCCAATAATCTTGAAGGTAATGATCAAATCCCTTTATCTATCCATTTGGAATTTCGTTCTTCTATTTTATGTCTTGACCGATTTTTAGTAATATGGAATTAGGAAGAATTAAGCTTTAATTCATGATATAAGATGGTTAGTAATTAATATCTATGGTTGAATTGAAGAAAGAAAATCAAGAACCCCAATTTTTTTAAGTGGACCGATTTTTAGGGATTGTGGTTAGGATGGTTTAATTCTTAATTGCTTGGATAATTAAGCTTATGAAAGGTTTAATTGATGATTTATGTAAAGAAGAGATGAAATCCCCTATCAATTTTGTGTGTACCGATTTTTAGGGCTAGGGTTTCACTATTGAAATTCAATTAATGGTGTAGTAATTCAAGTCTTTGGTTAATAATGGTTGTAGTAAGTTTAGAAATGAGTTTATGAATGAAATTAATGAAGAAAATCACTTCCCTAATTATTATGCTAAAACCGAAATTATGAAGGAAATTAAGGGTTCATGAGGTGATGTTATAATGATGGATTAGTATTATAATTGATATTAGTTGATGATAGGAATTAATTGGAATTATTCTAAAAATATATTGAAAATCATAAGAGGCAAAAGTTCATAAATACATCGAGCTTGGTAAATGAATTGAGGATATGAATTGCATACTAATGAACCTTGATAGATGTTGGATAATGTGGTAGAGTTTGATCGAATTCCGATGATGTAGGAGTTCTCATAAGAGACAAACGTATGAATGTAATTGTTGATAGAAATGTCGAATAAGGAAAATAATTGGAGATTAATGAATGTTATCGATAAGTGATCAAGTTCGTACTTGACGACGTGTTAGTCCGAGTTATGAAATGATAGGTATTAATTGAAATCGAGATGTTAAGTTGTGAAACGAGAACTTGATTGGTATAGTAATTGTATAGTTCGAACGACGAGGTTTTGATCGTCGTATTTTATAACCGAGAATTGAAAAGGAGTTCACCAGGTATGGAAATACGTGTTGACTGCCTCGAGTCAGTAATTTCGTGTGAAAAACAGAGGATTATCATAAATCGAACCTAGGAAGCCGTGCGCCGAGTTATCGAGCCCTAAGGTTAAACTCGGACTGTTTTGCGACGTTTCACGGAAACTGTCATATCTCCTTGCTCGCTTAACGAAATCAGGATCCGCAAATTGGAGAGTAAACTAGACATCCTTGGCTTTCTTTTGGTATAGGGCACGTCCCCTCTTTCGAAATCCCCAGTTCTGCGTGATTGTTACTGACCTGTACAGTGAATTTTCAAAACTCATTTTCACAAGGTGAATTCTTTTCAACTTAACTCCTTAAGACCTTTTAAGTCGTTATGAGTTATCGACTACCTTTTTAACCGACCTCAGTGTCGAATAAGAACCCGAGCGAGTTTTAAATGAGAAGTGTTCGGGTCTCGTTCTAGATTAACTAAAAGAATCTAGTTAAGCGTGCAAATGCCTAAAGCTTAAGAACTTAAAAGATTAATTCGATATCAGTTTCGAATTCCATTTTCTTCTATCGACTCAACAACTTATCGTTGTTTTATTATTTACGTTCAAAGAAGGAGGACATCGAGGTTAGAAGACAGGACGGAAGATCAGAGACGGAAGCACGTGTTATAGTTCTGTAAACGAACGAGGTGGACTTTTCGAAAGTGTATCAATTACTGCCTTATTTATATGCAAGCGTTGCTCGAAGGTGTTTACGTTTTGCTTTAATAAATGAGTATTAAAGTATTTATATGCGAGCGTTGCTCGAAAGTGGTTACGTATTGCTTTAATAAGTGAGTATTAAAGATCTATCAGTGCTTAAATGATTTGTTTATGTGAATTCTATTATGTCTCTCTGAGTTAGCCCTCAGGTGCTAACCAGAGTATTGGATTCTGAGATAGCCCTCAGGCTGCTATCCAGATAATTCCAACTAAACGATCAGATTCTGAGATAGCCCACAGGTGCTATCCAGAGGGACAGATTCTGAGTTAGCCCACAGGCACTTTCCAGACGATCGTTTGTGAGTTAAAACCCACAGTATGTTATTCAGTAAAAGTATTATGCGAGTATTTATGAAAAGATGCATGATTTGATTTAATATTTGGTAAGCACGGGCCTTTTAAAGAAAAACCCCGTTGCGTTACATATTAAATATTTTCGGCAATGTGCCCACTAAGTACTTTTGTACTTAGCCCTGCATGTTTTTTTTTTAAATGTGCAGGTTGAGCGACGAAGGCGGAGGAGGTTGAGTAAAGATCGTCTTAAAGAAGTAATGTTGATTGAGCCTCGATTTCACATTCGATATGTGTTATCATTTTTCTACGTTTTCCGCTGCCAATTCTGTAAACTAGTTTCAGTTAAAGTATAACTTAGAACTAAGTTTTATCCTTTGAACTTAGTCCCTTTTAAGATTAGCTATGTCAAGTGATCCTCCGTGATTTACTCTTCTTTCATTAAATAAAGTCGGTTCTTCTATTATTGTAAATCCTTTCGGTTTAAGTTATTCATACTTTGAACTTAGTTTCTTTTCTAGAACAACTTTGTCGAGAGATCTTTCAAGATTGACTCCCTTTTTATTCAATAAAGTCAAGTTCATGTTAATTTCAGTTATATTTGCTTGTTTATTCATTCATATCCCCCTTCTTTCCCGCTTCTTTAATCCAACCCCTAGTCGCACCCCGGCTTTGCCGTCCCTCGGGATTTGGGGCTGTGACAGAATGGTATCAGAGCATTCGTTCCTGCTCTGACCTTGGGTTATTTTTCTAGTGTTACCATAGAGTAATATCAGAGCAATCATTTCTGCTCCGTATATGAATTTCTTTCAAGTAGTAAGATAGAGTATCTGTATATACTCTATACTTGAGTCTTCTTTTGAGGAAGTAAAGTTTAGTTTGTATCACTAAACTTATGAATGCAGTAAACGACTCAACCTCCCGCTACGTCGACTCAACCAAAGAGGAAAAGAAAGGTAACAAAAGTGTTTTATTTTAAAAGTTTGAAGTATTAGATATACTTTTGTTGAGAGAACCAAGTTTGTCAAGTACGAACTTTATTAAAGTATCAGAGATATACTTTGTGGAAATAGGTGAAATTATGTGAGTTATAATTTCTTTGATTCAAATGTTTTGTTGATATGAGAACTTAGACTGTTGCTCTAAGACTCCCTGAAAACATAGACGTTTTAAGAAGCGTTGTTTCCAAATGATTTCGAAAGAAGATCGTGAAACGAGAAGGACTTTTAAAGACGAACGTCACATGCGTGTGGAGACATGAACAAAGACTCGGCGGAGTCAAACGTTGTTTCATAATTAAGAGTCGATGAGAATTTCCTTCGAGGAAATAGGATAAATAATGATAAGGTAATTTAATTCCGTATTAAGTGAACGAAAGAAATGATTTGACGTTTGAGAAGCGTTGGCTTTGAAACCAGAAGGATACGATCAAGATGAAGAGGACAGAATAAAGGGAATCAAAGAGAATGAAGAAACAAGTGTTACTTCCATACAAGTAACACGAATAAAGTTGTCTTTCAATGGGAGTTCGCTCCGTTATAACTCCAATAGGAGATCCGTTTTGTTATTAAGAATCGAGTACGAAAATTTTAACTAATTTCCAATGATCGCTCGATTCCGACGACGACTAGAACTTGTGTTATTCCTTAGTTATTATTCCACTTTCTTTTGGAATTTATTTCATACTTCGTAATTGAACGAAGAATACGACGAATACGATTATTAGGTGACGAGAACGACAAGTGTTTTATAAACGAATGTCACCTAAGTATAAGTGACATGAACAGGTCTCGTTAGAGTTGACTTGTTTTGATATTGAAGGACCATTAAGAGTTTGTTTGCAATTTGAGGAAATTGCTTAATGATTAAGATAAGTTAATTCCTTATTAGATGGATGAGTGCTTAAGGCACGAAATTAACGAGAATTTTTGATTTCTTCAAGTTTCAAAATGCCACCAAGAGTTACGAATAACCGAGGAAGAGGATGCGGTAGGCCTATAGGACCGAGAAGAGATCATAGACAGCATGAGAGGGAGGAAGATCAAGGACATCAGGAAAACCCTCCACCTCCACCACCACTACGTTGTGACATAGAGCATCTGTTCCTCAAAAGAAATCCACCAGTCTTTAATGGATCAGGAAACCCAAGTGATGTTGAGCTTTGGGTAAGAGCTATAGAGAAAATTTTTAAACTTCTCAAATGTACGGATGAGGAGCGCCTCTCATGTGTTACGTTTCAACTCAACGGACCAGCTGACTATTGGTGGGAGGCTAGACAGAAGGTCATTCCGACAGAGCATCTGGCTCAGTTTACTTGGGATGAGATTAAGGAAGAATTTTGCGACAAGTACATCCCGAAAACCTATAGAGCAAGGAAGGAAGCGGAGCTCTACAGTCTGAAACAAGGGAAGATGACAGTGACTGAGTACGATGCAACTTTCTGTGAGTTATCAAGGTATGCACCCGAGCAGGTAGATACGGACGAGAAGATAGCAAAGAAGTTCCGTGGGGGACTTAGACACGAACTAGGATTGGCACTGGCCAGCCATGGAGGACTAAGCTATACAGACATACTAGCACGAGCCTTAGAAATGGAGGCAGTTCTGCGAGATGAACGAGAGATTATAGCGCCCGTATCAGCACTAACCCAGATACCAACTCCAGACCATTCCAACAACAGAAATAGCAACCATAAAGGTAAAAGGGAAAGAGAAGGAGGAAACCAGGGTGGGGATCAGCATGACTTTCAGCAGCCGAATCAGAATAACCGACACGGACAGTGGCAGGGACAGCAGACAGACAATGACCAAGAACTAATCACAGTTCCTACCTGCCCTAAGTGTAACAAAATGCACTTTGGTAACTGTTTGGCGAACTTCGATGGTTGTTATAACTGTGGTCAACAGGGACACGTGAGAAGGAATTGTCCGAAACCGTTGCTAACCTTGAGAGCTATGCAAGCTCAGCCACATCCGCAACAACAACGACTACAACAGCAACGAGAGCATAATGCATGGGCATTTGTGAATGGGCCAGAAGCACAGGACAAGGGCAAGGGTCACTAGGCAAAGAGTTGGCTTATTTCAGACTAGTAGTATTTTTGTATAAGTCCTCATTAAGGGCAAACCAATACTCATTCGACGTATATGTATATATGACCCCGCGAGTGGGCTCTGACTTCGTAAAAATATTTCTTCTAAATCGTAGGCTTAAAGTAAGTGTTAATGAAACGTTTGATATAATCCATGGGATATAAGGATTATGATCATGGTATCAATTACCATTCAGAAAAATCAAACGTGGTAACAGGTGCGAAGAGTCGCAATACTTCAATTAAGTTCGGATGTCTCTTTATCGAGGAAGAAACAATTATACGAGAATTCGAGACGATAGATTTAGAGATGATCGATACACCTAAAATCGATAACCAGCCGAATAGTAGCACTCATAGCTAAACCAAGCTTACGAAAGATAATCATAAGTGCCCAGAGAAAGGACGAGTTGATCGAGAAGCTACGATTAAGGGTAAGAACAGATAAACCTGACGATTATTCCAAAGCACTAGACGATGTGATCGTATTTAAGATAGATTTTATGTTCTGATGCCGATGAAATGAAGAGCGATATCATGAGTAAGGCTCACGACACGCCATCTACCGCTTACCCAGAGAGTACGAAGATGTATCAAGATTGAAGAAAGAAATTATGGTGGAATGGATCGAAACGAGATGTTGTCTCGTTTATAGAACGATAGTATTAGATCGAAGTGCAAAATGGAAGGATATTTTGCCGTTGATCGAATTGCCTATAACGATAGTTATCGGGCTACGATAAAGTACTGCGCCTTACGAAGCCTTGTATAAGGAGAGGTTTAAAGAAGACGAAAGTCTTACGTTTACGCCCCGATCAGAACTTAATTCGAAAAGGAGACAAAGTTTTCTTTAAGATTTCTCCGTTAAAAGAATCATTTGATTCATGTTAAGTATAAGCTTAAATGAAGCTTATTATGAGTATCGGATATCTCAGGAAAGATAAGTTTGAAATTACGTATAGATTGGCCGTGTTGCCAAGTCTATAAAATGATATTATATTTGCGTACCTCGTATGAGAAAGTACGTGTTCGATTCTAAATGTGTGATTCACGAGCAAGACATAGTTCTTGATTAAGATATAAGTTATAACGAAAGACCTAGATCGATCCAGAATCGAAAAGTGCGATAGTTAAGAAATAAGTCGATACGATTAGTAAAGTATTTTGGAAGTACCACGGGCAAGAGGAAGCTACGTGAGAGCTTTTGCGAAGGAGGGAAGCAAATTTCGAGACGAAATTTTTCGTAAGGGGGGTAGAATGTAATACCCCGAAAAAATTCTTCTGTCTTAAAAATTTAAAGTTAATATTAATTATGGCTTTGCACGCCTAAGCTCCTGATTTTCAATTCTAAGACTAATGGTGAAATCCATTATTAAAAATAAATTCCGGAAGTCAGTGAAACGAATACTGTATTAGGGTTTTCGCGGACGAAAACTTTTAAATTCTAGAACTCAGATCGGGAAACCGTCTGATTGTTACATTCACGAAATTGCGATACGAGTTCGCCCGAGAAAGTTCGTTTTTATTATTTTCCGGACAAAAATTCGGACTGTGATATCCCGAATTTTTATTTAATTTTAAAATTTAAAATATACTTTTTAAGTATATTATATTTATCGGATTTTATGGTCGAATCGGAATTTGACGAAAACGAGCCGAAATCCGTTTTTATTTACTCGATTTTTATAACGTCGTAACGAGCCGGAAAACGCGGTATTTGGAGGATAAATTCTTCCCCTAGCCGACACCACACACACACATGTATAGGATATTTCATTTTTTTTATCATTTCCACTTTATGACTCATCTTCTATTATATGTTCTAATATTATTATATTAGAAACCTCATTGTTTATATATAATATCACAAACATTAGTCATCTCTCTCAACTCTCTCTCCCTCTTCATGTGAGACACACACATTCATATCTCTCTCAAATTTCTTCATCTCCTCCATTGAAGATCATCCAAGGTTTCTTAAGAATTTCTTCATCAATTGATCAATCATCCATCAATTTCAATTCTAACTCCAATAATCTTGAAGGTAATGATCAAATCCCTTTATCTATCCATTTGGAATTTCTTTCTTCTATTTTATGTCTTGACCGATTTTTAGTAATATGGAATTAGGATGAATTAAGTTTTAATTCATGATATAAGATGGTTAGTAATTAATATCTATGGTTGAATTGAAGAAAGAAAATCAAGAACCCCAATTTTTTTAAGTGGACCGATTTTTAGGGATTGTGGTTGGGATGGTTTAATTCTTAATTGTTTGGATAATTAAGCTTATGAAAGGTTTAATTGATGATTTATGTAAAGAAGAGATGAAATCCCCTATCAATTTTGTGTGTACCGATTTTTAGGGCTAGGGTTTCACTATTGAAATTCAATTAATGGTGTAGTAATTCAAGTCTTTGGTTAATAATGGTTGTAGTAAGTTTAGAAATGAGTTTATGAATGAAATTAATGAAGAAAATCACTTCCCTAATTATTATGCTAAAACCGAAATTATGAAGGAAATTAAGGGTTCATGAGGTTTGATCCTAATGATGTTATAATGATGGATTAGTATTATAATTGATGTTAGTTGATGATAGGAATTAATTGGAATTATTCTAAAAATATATTGAAAATCATAAGAGGCAAAAGTTCATAAATACATCGAGCTTGGTAAATGAATTGAGGATATGAATTGCATACTAATGAACCTTGATAGATGTTGGATAATGTAGTAGAGTTTGATCGAATTCCGATGATGTAGGATTTCTCATAAGAGACAAACGTATGAATGTAATTGTTGATAGAAATGTCGAATAAGGAAAATAATTGGAGATTAATGAATGTTATCGATAAGTGATCAAGTTCGTAGTTGACGACGTGTTAATCCTAGTTATGAAATGATAGGCATTAATTGAAATCGAGATGTTAAGTTGTGAAACGAGAACTTCATTGGTATAGTAATTGTATAGTTCGAACGACGAGGTTTTGATCGTCGTATTTTATAACCGAGAATTGAAAAGGAGTTCACCAGGTATGGAAATACGTGTTGACTGCCTCGAGTCAGTAATTTCGTGTGAAAAACAGAGGATTATCATAAATCGAACCTAGGAAGCCGTGCGCCGAGTTATCGAGCCCTAGGGTTAAACTCGGACTGTTTTGCGACGTTTCACGGAAACTGTCATATCTCCTAGCTCGCTTAACGAAATCAGGATCCGCAAACTAGACATCCGTGGCTTTCCTTTGGTATAGGAAACGTCCCCTGTTTCGAAATCCCCTATTCTGCGTGATGGTTACTGACCTGTACAGTGAATTTTCAAAACTCATTTTCACAAGTTGAATTCTTTTCAACTTAACTCCTTTAGACCTTTTAAGTCGTTATGAGTTATCGACTACCTTTTTAACCGACCTCAGTGTCGAGTAAGAACCCGAGCGAGTTTTAAATGAGAAGTGTTCGGGTCTCGTTCTAGATTAACTAAAAGAATCTAGTTAAGCGTGCAAATGCCTAAAGCTTAAGAACTTAAAAGATTAATTCGATATCAGTTTCGAATTCCATTTTCTTCTATCGACTTAACAACTTATCATTGTTTTATAATTTATGTTCAAAGAAGGAGGACGGAAGATCAGAGACGGAAGCACGTGTTATAGTTCTGTAAACGAACGAGGTGGACTTTTCGAAAGTGTATCAATTACTGCCTTATTTATATGCGAGCGTTGCTCGAAGGTGTTTACATTTTGCTTTAATAAATGAGTATTAAAGTATTTATATGCTAGCGTTGCTCGAAAGTGGTTACGTATTGCTTTAATAAGTGAGTATTAAAGATCTATTAGTGCTTAAATGATTTGTTTATGTGAATTCTATTATGTCTCTCTGAGTTAGCCCTCAGGTGCTAACCAGAGTATTGGATTCTGAGATAGCCCTCAGGCTGCTATCCAGATAATTCCAACTAAACGATCAGATTCTGAGATAGCCCACAGGTGCTATCCAGAGGGAAATATTCTGAGTCAGCCCACAGGCGCTTTCCAGACGATCGGTTGTGAGTTAAAACCCACAGTATGTTATTCAGTAAAAGTATTATGTGAGTATTTATGAAAAGATGCATGATTTGATTTAATATTTGGTAAGCACGGGCCTTTTAAAGAAAAACCCGTTCCGTTACATATAAAATGTTTTCGGCAATGTGCCCACTAAGTACTTTTGTACTTAGCCCTGCATGTTTATTTTTTTAAATGTGCAGGTTGAGCGACGAAGGCGGAGGAGGTTGAGTAAAGATCGTCTTAAAGAAGTAATGTTGATTGAGCCTCGATTTCACATTCGATATGTGTTATCATTTTTCTACGTTTTCCGCTGCCAATTCTGTAAATTAGTTTTAGTTAAAGTATAACTTAGAACTAAGTTTTATCCTTTAAACTTAGTCCCTTTTAAGAATAGCTATGTCAAGTGATCCTCCGTGATTTACTCTTTCTTTCATTAAATAAAGTCGGTTCTTCTATTATTGTAAATCCTTTCGGTTTAAGTTATTCATACTTCGAACTTAGTTTCTTTTCGAGAAAAACTTTGTCGAGAAATCTTTCAAGATTGACTCCCTTTTTATTCAATAAAGTCAAGTTCATGTTAATTTCAGTTATATTTGCCTGTCTATTCATTCATATCCCCCTTCTTTCCTGCTTCTTTAATCCAATCCCTAGTCGCACCCCGGCTTTGCCGTCCCTCGGGATTTGGGGCTGTGACAGAGATTAAGAGTTAAGATGTTCATATTTGAGTTCGTTATTTCAAACGAGAAGCTAAAAGAATTATTATTAAAGAAGTAACAATAATAATAGAATAGTTGATTTAAATGGAATATTTTCATTAGAAATAAAAATATTTGAATGATGTGAGTTATAAGATGATTGTTTATATTCTTAAAGTGTGCTTTGAATGCTTAATTGATGTGACAGAATGTTAATCGAGTAAGAAAAGTAGTAGAAGATGAAAAACGAGAAAAAGAACTATATTATATGAGAAAAATAAAATTTTTAAGATTTAAAATATTTTTATGATGAGTAATTGATGTCATATGATGTGTTAAGTGATTTCATGATGATAATTGAGTAGAATTAAGCAAGTTTGCTTTTTGAATCGCTTAAAATGAGTTAAGATGTAGAAGTTATCGAGCAGTAAAGTTTTTACAAGAAAAGTCGAGTTTTTATTTAATAAAAACAAAAATTGAGCTTTAAATAAAGAAAAAGATAAGATAATAATTATTCTATTCTAAATATTTAGTTGATTAGTTTGTACGTATATGAGTACGTATTTTGAAGAAAATGATGACGTATATGAATATGTATTTTGAGAAAATAATAATGATGTATTTTTTAGTCAAAAAATACGTAGTATAAGTTTGATTATTTAAATTCAAAAATGATTATTATTATATGAGTTTAACGAAATAATTTTCGTTAAAGAGTCGAAGTTGTGAGTTTTAAAAAAAAAACTAAAAGCCGAGCAATAACTCATTATGATGAAAATATGATTAAGTTATAAGTTATTAAGTGATTATGTCTAAGATATAAGATAGATATGGAAGTTTAACACTTGACTGTGTGATTATGTTAAGACGTGAGTTGTTTATATAAACTTCGACGTTTGAGTATGATTAAACGATTAAGTATGATTAACCTCTCTAGTAAGATAATTACTTATTTAATATAAGTGTTTGAAATGTTGATATTGATGCTTGTGTATGATGATAATGTTTGAGTATTGATGTGAATACGTGATTAAAATGTGAATGTTTGATCTCTGATGTGAGTATTCGATTATTGAAATAAGTGCTTAACTGCGTATGATTTATATATGGTGAAAATAGTTGAGATTTGATGATATGATTTGCCGAGTGTATATAAATTTAATTTATGAGAAGTTTAAGACAAGTTAAGTAGTAACTTATCAATTTACGTAAAAATTGATATATTAGAAACGAGAATCAGAATTCGAGAAGTAATTAGAAACCGAGTGATGGTCCCGATACGAGTTCTGGTGTATTGGGGGGGGAGGGGAATACACTAGATGCGACTTTTTAAAATAACCCCCTAAAAATAACGTAACCGAGTAAAGGAACTCAGTTGAAATCACAACCGAGTAAGAAACACTCAGTTGGAAGTGATGTGCTGTGCGGAATGTGGTGGAAATAAACTTGTAAAAATTAACTTACGCTTTTATGCACGGTTGGTCAAGAACCAAGACAGTTGAGAAAGAGTGCAGTTTGTATGCAGGTTAGATAGTCAGTTGAATATGCAATAAGATAACTGAAAATAAACGCAACACACAAAGCTAATGTGAGTCCGGAAAGCAGAAGCATGCAGTAGCCAAATCCGGAAAGTCTGTAGAGATGAGAGATAAGCCATCGCTATCAAAGAACAGAGATCAACAGCTCTTCCAACGGCTAGTTGATTCTCTCAGCCTATAAATAGAGGCCTTCATTCACAGAGAAGAATACAAGATACACACGAGACGAACAAGTGCGAGAAGAAATATTCAAGCAACGAACAACTTCATTCTGCATTCAAGCTTAATTAGTTATCCTCTTAGAACATCACTTGTTGAGAGTTCTAGAGTGTTAGAACTAGTTTATGCGTCTTTAGATCCAACCTTGAGAACATCACTTTGTGAGAGTTCGTAGAGTGTTAGATCATAGCTCACCTCTTGTTCGAGCTATTTAGTTGGAACCTTATCCTTTCTTTCACCTGAAAAGGTTTTAGGACCCTACTCTTCCCGTGACTGAGTAGATAGGTTATTTAGTATCCGAAAACTAAACTGTAAGGTTGATAAGTACCCACAAACTTATCCTTAAAGGTTGCAAAGCCCGCGTAAGCTTTGTGGTTTGTCCAGAAGAACTTGGACTGAGTTGTGTGGACTCACAACTCCCCGTGGACGTAGGAGTTCTCTTCGAACCACGTTAAATCTTTGTGTGTTGCGTTTATATTCAGTTATCTTATTGCATATTCAACTGACTATCTAACCTACATACAAACTGCACTCTTTCTCAACTGTCTTGGTTCTTGACCAACCGTTCATAAAAGCGTGAGTTAATTTTTACGAGTTTATTTCCACCATATTCCGCACATCACATCACTTCCAATTGAGTGTTTCTTACTCGGTTGTGATTTCAACTGAGTTCCTTTACTCGGTTGCGTTATTTTTAGGGGGTTATTTTAAAAAGTCGCATCTGGTGTATTCCCCCCCCCCCCCATACACCAGAACTCATATTGGGACCATCAAGTGGTATCAGAGCAGTGGTTCAAAAGACTACTGACTCTGTTTCACAAGGTGTGAATTCGAGGTGTTTTCTTCAGTGGTCAACTGAACAGATCTTTTTATCACGCTAGTGCATATTTGCTCGCATATTTGTTCTGTTGTTGTGTGCAGATGGACGTCAAGGACAAGATCGTGGTCTTGTTCTCGGTAGTAAATTATACATCCTGGAGGATACGGATGAAGAAGATCTTACTGTCGAAGCATCATAGGATGCAACAAGTACTCTCGTCCGGACCAATCATCATCAAAGAGAGAATCACTCGCACTCCTACAAATCCCAACGATGGGGATACAACAGTGGAGTTAGTAGAGAAAAATCCAGAAGACTACACTCTAGAGGAAGCCAAAGTGAGCCAATTGGACATCTGGGCTCAGAGCACGATCATGTCCATAGTTGGACAAGATTATCTGCCTTGGATAGAGGAGTGTGAAACCGCCAAAGAGATGTGGGATATCTTGGCGTCGCTGAGTAAAGGAAGCGACGAGACAAAGGAAAACAAGTTCTTATATGCCTTCCAAGACTTCGACAACTTTTGTCTGAAAGCTGATGAAACCATCGATTAGCGAGAGCTCCGGTTTATGGACATCATCAGAAGGATCCAGTCCATCCGAAGAGGAAAATACACTTTGAGAGAAATCAATCTCAAAGTGTTACAAACTCTACCGGCTGAGTGGGATACCTTCACTAATATCCACGAGAGCCGAGCTGGCCTTGGTGAGATGGGAACTGAAAGATTGTTGTCAATTGTAAAGGGAAATGAGTACAAGGTGAACCGACGAAAATCTCAGTCCTCGGTTCAGACGAGTAGACATGGGGATGTTGGTTCAGCCACCAAGTCAGTAGCGCTTCGAGCTGACTACTCCAAATCAAGAACATCGAGGCCAACAAGATCTGCGGACACAGCTGCAAAGGAGCTAAGCAGAGAGGAACTGCAACAGAACATTGCCGCCCTGTCAAAGAAACTAGCCGACATGGACACTCGGTTCGGAAAATACAAGAGATTCTACAAGTTCAACCGAACTCGAGATAATTCAAAGCATGTGAACAACGGTTGTTTTGAATGTGGCAAGGAAGGACATTTCAAAGCAGACTGTCCAGACCTCTCGAAGAAAGAGAGAGAAGCATTGAGGGCCAAGCAAGCTGGAAAGAACAAGGCCATGGTTGCAGAAGAAGCAGCTGATGACATGGACATCTTCACTGACACTGAAGATGAGGATGAGTTGACTTCCACCAACAACGCTATCAATCAGGATCAATGCCTCATGGCACTTGGAACCGATCAAGATGATACTGAGGTACACTCTAATCCTGCTAAGTTAAATTCTTCCAATATTTCTAACATGCAGGAATCACTGGATGAAGAGTTGGAACCCTCCTGGAGTGACTTTCAAGAACTTAGTGAGGAACTACATCAGCAATTGGTTGAGTTTAAGAGTCTTCAAGAACAATTCGCAAAACTTGAAGAATCCTTAACCGAGAAGGACGATTTGATAAAGAGTCAAACCGAGGAGATTGATAATCTCAAAAGTCAACTGAATGCAGTCAACTGAACTAATGCTCCAACCAATGAGGAGTTGACGAAGCAGATCAAGGAGCAACGAGATCAGTTGAAAAACCAAGAGGATCAGATCGACCAGCTGATAAAGAAGTCAGACGGACAAACCGAGCATATAGCTGTCCTCCTCAAGGAGTTACAAACCGAGAAGGACAACTTAATCAAGCTATATCAGTCATCCAAGATCATCAAGAATCTTATCAGTTACAGCCGACAGATCGATGACGTGTCAGGACTCGGTTATGATGTGATCAAGGATACTGGAATCCCTCCAGCAACCTTCATCAAAGCTGTGGAAGCCAAGGTTGTCGAACCTAACACAGTTGAACCTGAGTCTCCCCAATGTAATCCAACCTCCACTTCTCAGCAAGCTCAATCGACCAAGGGAACCACAACTGAGAAGGGAAAAGGAGTAGTAGATGAAGGACAGAATGTTCCATTGGTTGGGACATCAACCGAGGGGGAATGTTCCAAAAGTCAGAAGAGGAATCAGAGGCGTCGAAGACATAATCGCAACCGAACTCAGAATCAGAACCGACCTCTACATCAACCTATGAGTCAACATCAGAAAGAATGGAACCGACCGCAGAACCGACAAGGGTTCAATCATCTGAATCAACATCGATTCCATCATCAGTTCAACCAAAGGTTCCAACCGAGTCAACCGATAAGGAACAGGTCGAACAGCTAGAGATACACATGCCACAACATGAACCACCAACAGGGCATGAATAGCTACAGACAACATTCAGGAGTTGGAATCAGAATCAGCCACAAAGATTCCAACATGGCGTCCGACCTCACAGACAAATTCAACAGGATAAGAATCGCCATCAAAACAGGGGGAAAGTCTCTCCTCCGAAAGCTCAGAATGGGAGAAATCCAACTCCTCCCAAGAAACAGAACATCACTACTAACAATAAGCCTAAGGATAACCGAGGTGTTGTTATAGTGAATGATGAAGGAAAAGTGATCTGGAATGATAAATCCATCCGAGTATACAGGGAAAAGCAACACACAGTTCCAGGGGGAACTGGTTTTAACCCTCCAGGACCCAACTGAAATTGGAGACCTATGCGAGTTTCTCTTTGCAGGTACAGGAGAAACAGCTGAGGAAGAATAAAGCGTCGACAACAATGTGGGTGATGGATAGTGGATGCTCGAAACACATGACAAATCTGAAGGATTTGCTTGGAAGCTTCGTGGAGAAAGAAGGTCCATTAGTTACTTTTGGTGACTCAAAAGGTTACACCAGAAGTTACGGTACCCTTGAAACCAATCACGTTTCGATTTCTAATGTTTCATATGTTGATGGATTGAAGCATAACTTGCTCTCCATCAGCCAATTCTGTGATAATGGTTTCTCTGTCAAGTTTGATGCAAAGGGTTGCAGGGTTAAAAATGTCGGATCAAAGCAGGTCATATTGTTGGGAAATCGATCACCAATCGGAAATGTCTACTATGCTGACTGGAACAGTAGTCTTCCTGACACCTGCTTGTTATCAAAGAGCAGTTCAGATGTGAGCTGGCTGTGGCACAAAAGGCTCAACCATCTGAATTTCAAGACTATGAACTGACTTTCCAGACAAGAACATGCAAGAGGCATACCAAACCGAGTGTTTTCAACAACACATATCTGCAGTGCATGCCAGTTAGGAAAGCTCGCTAAATCCTTCTTCCGGTTGAAGACAACTCCCTCAACCGAACGAGTGTTACAGCTGATCCACATGGATCTCTTTGGGCTAGTCACACCAAAAAGCATGAATGGCAACGAGTATACCCTTGTTGTAACTGATGATTTCTCCAAATATACGTGGACCATTTTCATGCGGCACAAGAGTGAAACCCTAGATGAGCTACCCAAGTTGATGGATCGGATATCAAACCAACAAGAGATGAAAATTATTTCCATCCAATCAGATCGTGGAACCAAGTTTCTAAATAAAACCATCATCGAGTACTACGAGAAGCGTGAAATTACTCATCAGACATCAGCTGCGCGTACTCCGCAACAGAATGGAGTAGCTGAGCGAAGAAACCGAACACTGAAAGATGCAGCTACATCCATGCTGACAAGCTCAGCTCTGCCAAAGAGATTTTGGGCTGAGGCCATCAACACAACATGCTACACCCAGAACCGGTCTCTTCTAACCAAGCGGTTGGGAAAGACACCATATGAGCTATGGAGACGCAGGAAGCCAGATAATTCATATTTTCGCGTTTTTGGTTCTAAGTGTTATATTCACAACAATGGGAAGACTCAGTTGAAAACTTTTGATGCCAAGGCTTCAAAAGGCATATTCCTGGATATGCTACTCGGATCAAGGTCTATAGAGTTTTCAACAATAGCTCTCGTGTTGTGGAGATAACACCTCATGTTAGTTTTGATGAATCTACTTTTGAGTGCAGGGAACAGGCTAAAGGACAACAGGCTGATCCACAAGTTCCACCTGCTCTCACCAGATCGCAAGCATTAAGGGAAAAGAATCTAGCTGAACCATTGGTATGGGCAACTGAGGATGATGATCCATATGCCTTTGAAGATGAATGTGAAGACCCCAGCTCATCTCAAGGGGGAACTCCAGCTGATGCCTCTCCAACTGCATCAGCATCCGAAGCCCAACCAAGCCCGGTTCAAAATGTTATCAATGTTGAGGATCCAGACTCAATAGCTGATCAATCACCAGTTCTGAAGACTCCAACTCAGATCATGGAACAGCCACAGTTGGAAGAAGAAGGAAGACGCAACAGAAGATGGTATGAAGATCATTCCACTGACAACATCATTGGAGATCCAACTGAAGGTGTTTGTACAAGGAGCAGAGTTGCAATTCCAAATTCAACTGAAGAAGATTCCAGCACTTATGCCCAATATGCTGAAGAGTTGGTAGTTCTTGAAGAGTTCGAGCAAGCTGGAGATGTTGCCATGATATCTTGCTCTGCAGCTGATGTGCCAGAACCGAAGAATGTTGGGGAAGCTCTCAACTGTGTTCACTTGACAACAGCCATGCAAGAAGAACTGAATGAATTTCTACGCAACTGTGTATGGGAGTTGGTAGAAAGACCAAATGGTGTCAAAGTCATTGGATTAAAATGGATTTTCAAGAACAAGAGAGACGCCATTAGATTCATCGTGAGGAATAAGGCAAGGTTGGTAGCTCAAGGATATTGCCAACAGGACTTCCAACAAGGAGTGGTCGGTTAAGATTTTCGATCTTCAACTAACTTGATCTTCAACTGATGTTCTATCTGAGTGCTGACAGTTGAACTCTCAGCTGACTTCAACTTCATGCTGTTGACCTTCTGGGTTGAGTTCTACAACCGATGTTCTGAAACAGAACGCTCAGTTGTCTTCCTTGTATCTTCTCCCTTTTTGAATTCTCATGGAATGAACACTCAGTTGTTTTCCTCACAACTGATGTTCTATCTCTTGAGTGTAACTTCCCCCTTTCTCAATGCTTCATCTGATGAACGCTCAGTTGTCTTCCTCACAACTGATGTTCTATCCGAGTGAAGCCTTGTTGCCGTCTTCAGCTGGAGTCCTGTAAAGATAAAATCTTAACAATGCTCAAACAGCGAGCCTAACTACTAACATTAGGATCTGGCAACACCTACTCGGTTGGGGTCAGTTGGTTTTGGAATCAATCAAAACTTTTACTTAAATTTCCCAACACCGAGTAAAGACGATGATTTGAGATTGAGAAAACAAGAAAGTTATTGACGTAGAAAAGTTTAGATAAGTTAAGAAGAACCCAACTCAAGTAGAAGTCCATTAGCTGAGCCCTAAGTCTATTATACGTTTTTCGAGTCAATAAGTTCGAGTTTAATCGATATTGTTATTGAAGGGCCGAGCGGGACTGCGAAATAATCGGAAAAAGCGTAAAGTAAGCAACCCCGACTTCAAAAGACCAGAAGCGAGGTGGGCTTTTCTGAAACTAAAACTCTGATGAATGCTATTAATTATTGATTATTATTATGTGAGCTTTTAAAATTAATTGACTTGCCATTTATCTGAGTTTGGTATGCTTTATCATCTACATAAATTGTATATCATGTAAAAAATAGGAACCCACGTGTGGTTAATTAATTGATGATGGTGACTGTGAGCTTTACTTCGGTTTAGCCGGTCATAGTGTTTGAGAAGGAGGCCTACTTCTCGACACAGTGTTAATGTGGTAGATGATTTATACCTTATATATAAAATTGTATGCACACATCTTTAAAGGGAAAATGATTTTATGCATTCACAAGTAACATCTTTTTCAAATGTTCTAACACTTGTGATGCAGTGGCAAGGCAAGTTCAATTATATAGCTCTAAGAGCAAGCTTTTAAACCTATTTTTGGCAATGTGTTCACTGAGTACGAAGTACTCAACCCTGCATGTATTTCTAAACGTGCAGGTTAGCTACGGATGTGGATGGTAAGGATGGTCTTGGTGGTGTGTTAACCTTTTGGATGTTGAGTCGACAGTTACATGTCTTCATACATGTAATTGTTGTGAGCAAGTGATGTCTCCGCTGCTTAGCAATCTTTTGATATGTTAATATTTTGATAACTCTGATAATAATGAGCTGTATGCTCAAAACAATGTTTTGAATTTCGTTTACATACCCTACTTTTGAACCACATGATGTTATTACACTTAACCCTATTTTTTAGAATCTCTGTAAATTATTAAGCTCGTTCATTGTTGAGCCATGTTATGAAAGTCTCTGTATATTCATGTCATGTTGAAACCTTATTTCCCTCGATTGATTCATTGTTGAGTCGAGTTTTATTTGTTGGTTTCACATTTTTAAATCATTCGAGTTAGTGTTTAAAGTTGAGTTGAGATAAAAGTGGTTTGTTATTTGATGGTTTCACCTTCAAACTCCAATGGAGTCTGGTCGTTCCTACACACCGGATTTCGGGCTGTGACACTGCTGCGGTTTGCACTGACTCTGGGGATGCTTTGGCTACGGGGCTCCTTCTATAGCTCTCATCTGTGAAGATTGGAACTGGTTCGGTCTTCCATTACTCGTTCTTTGCTGTCTACTTGGGCACTGGTTCGAGAAATGACCAGGTTGTCCACAAGTATAATAGACGTTGTTTCCTGCCTTGTAGATGTCTTAGTGCATCCTACCATATTTCGAACATGGAGGGAGTCCTAGGGGTCCGAAAGATGCACTGCTCTGGTTGCCATGCTGAGATTTTGCTTTATGATTTTGCTGGTGCTGCTGCTGTTGTCCTCTTCCCTGCCACGGCTTCTTGCTTGGGTGGCTTCCACCACTCCACTTACCTTTTCTTTTCATGCTCGGGCCGTGCTAAGGGGGTTTCGGAGTAACAACTGCCATCATTTGGCATTTAAATTGAGGGGTTGCCGAAGAATACGATCCTATCTTTGGCTACATAGCTAACTCCGTGTTGAGGGCTCGGTTGACGGCTTCACCATAAGTCAGACCGCTCTGACTTGCGTGAATGTCTTACCTCAATCCTGCTCGATACAGCTCGCACATCTTCTCCTCAGTATCTACTTTATCGGGCACAAAACGAGCTAACTCGCAAAACTCACGATCATACTCAGCTACTGTCTTCTTTCCTTGTCTTAAATTCGCAAATTCGTTCGCTTTCTGCTTTCGATAGCTTCTGGGTACGTACTTCTCAAACAGGGCTTCCTTAAATTGGTCGCACATCAGATTCTCTTGCTCTTCAAGTGAATACGTTCTTTGTTGGGCTTCTCACCAGTAATCGGCAGATCCTTTGAGCTGATACGTCATACACTCGAGACGTTTGTGATCTCCACAATGAAGAAACCTAAAAATTCGCTCGAGGGAATGAATCCAGTCTTCCACTTCTGCTAGACTGCCTTTACCGTCGAAGGTCGGCGAGTTTTGTCGAAGAAAAAGTTCTTCAATGCATTTTTAATTCTAAAGAGGCGGGGTTTGGTCCTGTTGCTCTTCTTCTTCGTTTCACTTAACTCTCTCATTTCTTCTTCTTGGCGGCATTCTAAAAGAAATGCTAAGAATTAGAAAACTCGGAAAACATTCCGCAAGATGGGCTAATCTCACTCAAAATTTCTCGACTTTTGAAACTTTTCCTGTCAAGAAGGATTTGATTCTCGATCGATACTTATCACACGTATAGGTGAAATTCAAGCAAATCATTCATTCATCAATCTTGCAAGCAAAATAATTCTCAACTCAAAATAAATAAATAATCATTCACTTGCATACTTTCTCAATAATATCACAGTTTATCATGCTCAATATTTTATCACATCATATACTCAAACATTGTCACATAAGACAAACATAATTACTCAAAAACTCAGACTCACAATAACGTACTTAATAACTCGACTCTCTTTTCTTAACTCACTCATAACTCAAGGATAAATACTTCTCAAAATACTCAAAGCAATTTAGAGACTCAAACTTGATTTTAACAGCCTAACAACTTCTTTTCGTATCATTGAATGATGGCCTCTTCTGAGGACTTGTACCAAAATAAGGGATAAATATTCACAACACAAAAATTTCCCTACACGTCAACAAGATGTTCTATATCTCAAAACACACTAACACAAGGTACTACTTCGCGTTCGGCTCAACTGAATATCTATGCATCAAGTCATATAATTTACATCACTGTAGAAAATAAAAAAAGTTCAACTCTCGACCGAAAAATAAATATTGTTCAAAACATTCCACAGCTTTCTCAAACTAAACCTAAGTGTGAGAACTGTCATCACTCGGGTCGTCGTCACCTAATTGTTCCTTCTCGGGGTCTCCCTCTGGATCCTTCTCTGGATCCTCCTCCTCACTACCCTGACCCTCCGCTGCTGCTAATGCTTCTAAGAAGTCGCCGTAGGTGTGCCCGGGGACTTCCCACGGCTTTGTCATGTCTCCGGTTTGCTCATCCTCGAAACGGGCGTTGACATCCTCCAATTCAGACTAGTCCCACGGGGGCATCTCAGGGCTTCTCTCGTCATATCGAAGGTATGCGGACACGTCGACTGTACCATCAAGCTCTAGCTCGAGCTTCTAGTCGAACCTCAAAATCGGGGTCTGAAAAGCTGGGTACGAAAAAACGAGGTGGTCGCTCGAGATCAGCTGAAGGTGACCTGTGCCAACTGTAGCATCTGTTGTGGGATCCTCGAAGGGCTCCTCGTCGTCGATGTTGCCGATATGTGTCAGCCTAGAAGGCTCGGCTACGGGCTGCACTGGAGAGGGAGTGCTGTCTCGACGCATGAACTCCTCAAGCTGATCGTGAGAAGGCAGCAAAACTCTGAACGGGTCATACGAAACATCTGGTTGGGTCGCTGCAGAGCTAGATGAGGCAAAGAGGTCAAAAGAGAGAATATGGAGTACATCTTCTGAGTACGGGCTGTACTGAAAAGCGGCTCACGGCTCAGGGTAAGGCAGAGAGGGGATTCGAAAAGGGGCTGGTCCATTTCAAAGCGGAGACTGAGGCTTAAGAGCAAAGCCGTTCGGCTCGGCTGGAAGAACAGGGTCGAAGGGTCCAGGAGGCGGCGCACCATACTCGATGAACTTGCCGGAGATAGTAGTGATAAAACCATTGCAATCATCGTACAAATAAACACCCAAGTACTGACGTGCAATGTAACTCAGTATGAGGGAGGCTGCCCAGTCACGCCACTCTCGAGGGAGGACATGGATCATATGTACAATCCCGTCAAGAGAGCTGACGTCGAGGTTCATCACTGTATCCCAAACCTTGTGGTATCGCGCATGAAATTCAGCAAGGGTCTCGTGATACGACTTCCTAATATGCAGGTACTCCTGCATCATCGCTCGGTTGCTTTTGTCATCCATCCTATATGATTTTAACGAGTTAAGCACACTTAAACAGTTAATCAACACGTTTGAAATTTTCCCAACTCCACATACTCGTATTTACTTCCCAAAGAGGTTTTATTGCTCAAGGTACTTGGCAATTCCATTTCACGAAAACGTTTGCACAAACATTCCATCCATTTCGATTTCCACACCAAAACATAGAATTAGAGATGGCACTCTAAAGTAATCTAGTTATTTAAGCAACTTACCAAGCTTTTATCTCTAGACAAGCGCAAATAGCAAACTGAATAACTTAAATTTTAAACTTGAGAAACTTTTGAAAATACTCTTACCTGATTGCCGGATGAGATGGGAAATGCTCAGCATGTTACTCACTCAAACAAGTATAGGAAATTAAATCTAGACTCGACTCACAAGAAAGTTTAAGCTTAAGAGCAGACGAGCTGCTCTGATATCACTTTGTCATAGCCCGAATTCAAGTGTGTAGAAACGACTAGAATCAATTGGACAACGAAGATGAAACCATAAAATAATACTCAACTCAAGAAGGGATCATGCTCGGGAACAAAAGAATATAGATTGAAAGCAATAACAAACAACAACATGCTTTCAAATCTTAACTCAAATAAACGAGTAATGATAAATAATCAAGTGTTGTAAAGCAAATCAAATACCCCAATCCAAGTCAAGTAGCAATTAGGGAAAACAGGGAAATAGTTTCGAGCACAAGGCTTTGTATCGACACCAATATCAGAGTAAAAGTTTAAAACAAATAAACATTGTTGTTTATGCAGTGGAATCTCAAACTCAAGTCCCAACAGTTACATGTATGAAGACATGCAATTGCAAGTTTACACCAAAACGACTCGACTTATTGTAACACACTGCCGAGCAAGTCCGCGCCATCCTCATCCAAGCTAACATGTACGTTTAGAAATACATGCAGGGCTGAGTACTTCGTACTCAGTGAACGCATGCTAAAATAATTTAAAACTTGCTCGAAGTATATGGCTTGCAATAAGTCCATGAGAATTTGGAAGTCCCTTCGAACTTGTCCTTGATTGTCTTCTTAATGTGTAATACCCCAAACTTTTCTAAGTTCCTAAGTGCGTATTAAATAAGTTATTATGCTTATAGGATGATTTTTGAGTGCTAAAAATTTTCGCGAAAATAAATTTTCGAGTGAAATGACGAAAATGCCCTTAAGTGCTTTGATGTGATTTTTCTCATTTCGATTAATCAAATCGAGTATGTAATGCATTGTATGAGCATTATTATATGAGTTTGAGTTTGAGTATGAATTCCGGAATTTTCTGAGAACTTTAATTTTTAGATGAATAGTAACTTAAACAGAGAAATCACTATTCATCGACCGACTCCGAATTGAGTCTAATTAGTTTCATTGGAATCTAGAATTTATTTTAAGACTTTTGAGATAAGTCGGAGAATTTAAGTGAAGTTTAAAAATAAATTATTTAACAACACGTTTAATCGAGCAGTTTTTATGAAATTATTCGTTACAAGGAATCTCGACGTAAAACTTAGATAATTGGATTTCTTAATTTATTTTGGAAAATATAAGACGAATTGGAGAGAATTTGGACGACGAGAATGTAATACCCTAGACTTTTTCTACAGTCTTTAAAAATAAAAGTTAATAATAATTATGGCTTTGCACGCCTAAGATCGTAAAATTAAATTCTAAGATTTACGGTGAAATCCGTTTCCAAAAATAAATTCCAGAAATTGGACGAACGACTACTGTATTTAGGGTTTCGCGTCCGTTAAGTTTTTCGTCCGGAAACTCGGAATCGAATTCCGTCAGATTTTTACATTCACGAAGCGATACGAACTCGCCCGAGAAAGTTCATTTTTGTGATTTTCCGAACGAAATTTGGACTGTGACGTCCCGACTTTTTCTCGGATTTTGAAAAACGATTTAGGTTTTCCGAGTACGTTAATTATTTCCTATCTAACGGACGAATTAGATTTCGTCAATTCCGTAGCTAACTAAGAAAGTTTTTCTCGATTTTTATATCGACGTTTAAGAGCCGGAAACGAGATTTTAGCGTCAAATTTTCCCTCGCCAAACGCAACCTTAATGAGTCACTACTTTAGTTAGATATTTTTCTTAACTTTGTGAGTCACCATAGTGACTCACCATCCCTCTCTCCTTCTCCCTTATTTCCGCCATCTCCCTCCCCAATTCACTCTCATTTTCTTCTTCATCATCCTCCATAGTTCTTCATCTTTCAAGCTTTTCAAAGCTAAAAAAGTCTCTCGTCTACCGATCATTTTCATTTCCGAATCCATAATACGAAAGGTAAGAACTTCGTCTCTAGTTTGATCCGAACAAATCTTCTTTTCCCTCTCTTTTATTTTTTTCGAAAATTAGGGAGTGAGATAGCATGTTGTTCTTGATCGATACATGTTCTAGGATGCTTAGAATCGAGTTTTACGGATCGAATCATGAAGGAAAAAAATCAAGAACCCCAACCCTATTAATACCGAAATTTTTCTGTTTTGGGGCTTTCGTTTCATAGTCGATTTCTTCGTCGAATTGATGATAGATTAGTGTTTCTCATGTCGTTAATTGATAGTATGAATTGTTTTAGATTTTTCTAAAAAGAAAATCCAAAACCTAAGAGACGAACAAGGCTCGATTTAGGTTAGTAAATGTTGAGATATGCTCGATTGTTTAATGGAAATGAATTATACGATGCATGAGGATAAATATATATTAAATTGAGATTTTTCTAAAAATAAAACGAAAAATATAAGAGACGAAGATGTATTGATAAGTCGAGGCTCGATAATATTTTGATAATATGATTTGCATGTTAGTAATGCTCGTTAGATGATAATCGTTGTCGTAAAATTTGAATGAAAACGGAGAATGTAAAATTTTACGTAAGAGACGAATAACGATCGATAAGTCGAGAATAAATGATGATATGAGGATATGATTTGCATATTTATGATTCTTGATAGTTGATGAATAATTGGATATTTGATTGAAATCCGATGACTTTAGAAAATCCGTAAGAGACGAACAAATGTATGTAATTAATGATAGGAAAGTCGAGTAGGATTGATAATTGGATATTAATGATCATTAATGTTGAGGGAACGAAATTGTAGTTGACGTCGTGTTGATCCGAGCTATAAAATATTGAGTTTATGTTATAATCGAGAAGTTAGGACGAGAATTGATAACTTGTTTGGTTTAGTAATTGTTTAGTTGAAACGACGAGGTTTTGATCGTCGTGGTTATAGACGAGAAATGGAAAGGAGTTTATCACGTATGGAAATACGTGTTGACTGCCTTGTTGTGTAAAATTCATGAGAATTTAAGTTCGATAACATAGAGCAAACCTAGAAGAACGTGCGTCGATTTTATCGAGCATTAGGGTTTCACTCGGCAGTTTCTGCGACATTCCACGGAAACTGCAATATCTTTTAGCTCGTTTATCGGAATCGAGATCCGTGAATTGGAGAGTAAAATAGATAACCGAGGCTATCTTTTGGTATAGGGCACGACCCCTGTTTCGCAATACCCTGTTCTGGACAGACTCACTGACTTCGTGCAGTGTATGTTCAAATTGTAATTTCCTAAGTTGTTTTCTTCTCAACTTAGCTTCTTTCAATCTTTGAGGTCGCTATGAGTTAACGAATGCCTTCTTCCTACTGACCTCAGTGTCAAGTATAGAGCCTTGAGTGCTAAACGAGATGAGTTCGTATCTTGTATCCGTTTAAGTAAAGAAATTTAGTTAAGCGTGCAAATGCCTAAATCGTCTAAAGAACTAAAACTTAATTTCCTAAGTTGATTCCTTTCCAACTTAGTTCCTTTTGATCTTTTAAGTCGTAATGAGTTATCGACTATCCTCTCTACTGACCTAAGAGTCGAGTATGAAACCTTTCGAGCTCAAAACGAGTTTTGTTCGAGTCTCATTCCTGTTAAACTAAAAAGAACTAGTAGCGTGCAAATGCCTAAAGAAACAAAACGATTAAAACCTAAATTCGAATTTCCATATTCGATTATCTTTTACGACCGAATTTAAAGTGTGATTATTTTACGATGAAGGAGGAAGTCAGCAGTAAGGAAAGGACGGGAGATCAGGAGAACGGAAGCATACTTTAGTTCTGTAAACGCTAAGGTGGGCTTTTATTCTATAACAAATAAAATGTGGGTTTTTCCACAACTCGAAAGTAATTCTTTATCGCTTTGATAAATGAGTTTTCAAAGTGATAATCATGGCATAAACTGTTTAAATATTTTATGTGAGTTCTCTTGTACCTATCTGAGTTAACATTCATGTTTCCCAGATTTATAAGTTAATCAAAATAGGTTAACTAACGATCGGCTCTGAGTTAGCTATTAAGTGCTTTCCAGAGTTAGTGCACTTTGTAACCTGTGGTGTATGTGGTATCCTGTTGAGGCATAACCAGCCACGGTGAATGAGGAATTGGTCAAGATTTGAACGTAACATACTAGAAAAATGCTTGTACAAGCTAATTTATATAAATGAGTCAGAAAAATATTTAGTAGACACGGGTCATTTTCAATAAAACCCCGATGTGCTACAATTATGAAATGCCTGATTATTTATACTTATGAATATGTTTTCGGCAACGTGCCCACTAAGTACTTTTGTACTTAGCCCTGCATATGTTTTCTAAATGTGCAGGTTGAAGCGATGGAAGCGGCGAGGCTTGAAATAAGTTTCTAGGAAGACTTTAGTTAGTATGAATCACATTCCCGCTGCAAAACTCTAGTACTTTGATGTTATGTACATTACGTAAAACACTGTAGTTTATGTCTGTAAACTATAACTTAGATGCCTTTTTGAGTACCTTCTGTCGAGTAATCCTTCGAGATCTACTTTTCTTTTTTGTAAATAAAGTCTTGTTCATAGAATGTATGATTTCTCTTATGTATGTTTAGTTCAGTCAGTCCCCTTCTCCCCCGCTTCTTTAATCTAATCCCAGTCGCACCCCGGCTTCTGCCGTCCCTCGGGATTTGGGGCTGTGACAAAGTGGTATCAGAGCCATCGTTTCTGCTCTGGATACGAGTTTTCCTTCGAGTAGTAGTATAGAATATTCGTTCGTACTCTATATCGAGTCTTTTTTCGAGTCGTAAGATAGATTAATTTGTTTATACTCTAGATCAGAGTCTTCTTTCAAGTAAAATTAAGAGTTAAGTTATAATGTTAAGATTTAGAGTGTAGACGACAACTCAACCTCCCGCTACGTCGACTCAACGAGGAAAGAAAGGAAATAATTTTAATAATGTGATTTCTTTTTAATAAGAAATTTTATGAACAAGTATTCAATGAAAATGAGAATGAGAATGAGTTGTGTGCCAAAAATAAGAATCTTATGAAAGTATAATTTAATTTATACTTTGTTTTGACTATGTGATATTGTGATAGTACGAGTAATATCTTATGTGAAATTATTTGCGCAATAATTTCCTTTATTTCAAAAAAAAAAATACCATGGCACGAGAACCTAGAAAGAATCTAGGGATTTTTCCTGGTTCAATAAGAATGTAGACTTGAAATCTAAGGTCTTTTCCGATACCTCGAGAACTTAGACGTTTTTAAGAAACATTAATCCAAATGATTTCGAAAGGAGATCCACAACACGAGAAGAATTTCTGTTGATAAATGTCACGTGCGTATAGTGACATGAATAAAGACTCGGCAAAGTCGACCTTTGTTTTAAAAACCCGATAAGAATTTCCTTCGAGGAAAATGAAATAAATAACGATAAGGTAAATATGTACGAAGTGAACGAAAGAAACAAATAGACGTGTGAGAAAAACGCGACTCCAAATTATTCAAGAAAAGGTTGAAACGAGGAGGATAAATTGAAATAAACGGAAAAGCCGAATGTTACCTTTGTGGTAAGTGGCACGAACAAAGTCTCTTGGAGATGACTTTGTTTTACTTATTAGGAGCCGTTCAAGTATTCGATTAGCTTAAAATTTGTATCTTCCTCGAGAAAATTGAGTATTCCGAGCTAAATTGGAAAGTTTCCAAAAGTTTCTTTTTAGAAGTAGTTGTGTGTGCAATTCGAGAAATTGCTACTCCATTTAGGAAAGTAAATTCTGTATGAAGTGAACGATAGAACGAGACAGAAGTTCCATGTGATTGAGAGACTGTTATGTGGACTTGATCAACCCACATAATAAGAAACTCAGTAATATGGGTCTTATGCCCCGCTAGCAAAACCTTTTTAGTATGGTATAAGTGGTTTAAAGAGACGAATGTTACTTACGTATAAGTAACATGTAACTACGTCGTTCCGTTTCTTTTCGTTTTGTTTTTCAGTAGAGTTCGCCTTGTTTGAACTTTACGAAGAGAATTGTTTTTACTATTAGGAGTCAAGAACGAAGCTTGATTAAATTTCCAACGACCGCTCGATTTTAGCGACGACGACTAGAACTTATGTTCTAAAAAGTTATTCTTAGGATATGTTCCATTTCTCTTTTGGAATTTATATTTTTATACTTCGTCCTTGAGCGAAGAATACGACACATACGACTATTAAGAGTTGTAAACGACAAAGTCTTTTGTAAATGAATGTTACTTTTGCATAAATAACATGAACAAAGTAGACGTGCTTTGTTTTAATGAATGAGAATCGATGAAAAATTTTCTTTAAGAAAGAAATAAGGAATAATGAAGGAGAATAATAAAGAATTAAAGTAAGAAACTAAAAGAATGAGATAAGGAATGGGAATAAAATCTTGAAATTTTATTTCTATATATTGTGAGTACGAGAGCAATTTTCTGTGAAATTGCTAGATGTTTAAGATAAGTTTGTTAGATTAAGTGTGATGATATTACAATTGAATAAGGAATATTCATTTTGTAATTTAAGATTTTCCGTAAGATAAGATATCATCTTACCGTTACTGATCCGTGTTTCTTAAAAACTTTTGTAGAATGGCTTCCAGTAGTAACACGGCTTCGGAGAGTCAGTCCCCGCCACAGCGTATTTGGGCAGATCATGTCAAAGCCCCAAATCCCGAGGGACGGCAGAAGCCGGGGTGCGACTGGGGTTGGATTAAAGAAGCGGGGAAGAAGGGGGCTAATTGACTAAACATACATGGAAAAAGGCATCGTTAAAACATAAACAAGACTTGAATATAGAAGAAACTAAGTTCATAATTACAGACTTAACTACAGAGTTGTTCAAAAATACATCTCATAAGATATTCAGAGTTTTGCAGCGGAAGGGTTCTAACTAAGCATCATATCCTTTAACTCAACACCAACCGTCGCCGCTTACCGTCGCTTCAACCTGCATATTTAGAAAACAATGCAGGGCTAAGTACAAACATACTTAGTGGGCACGATGCCGAAATCATAATCATAAATATAGATAAATATGGCATTTCATAAGCGTAGCACATCGGAGTTTTATTGAAAGAATCCGTGTCTACTAAACATTTTCTTACTCTTTTCTCATAAATCACTCGCGCGAGCATTTTCTGACTAATGTTACGTTCAATCTTGACCAATTCTAATTCACCGTGGCTGGTACCCCTCAACAGGATATCACATACACCACAGGTTACAAAGTGCACTAACTCTGGAAAGCACTTAGCAGCTAACTAAGAGCCGATCGTTAGTTAATCTAGTTAGACTAACTCTAAATCTGGAAAACACAAATGTTGACTCAGATAGATACAAGAGAACTCACATAAAACATAAAACAGTTCATGCCATAATATCACTTTGAAAACACAGATATCAAAGCGATAAAGAAAGATTTTCCGAGCATTGCTCGTTTTATTTTGTATATAAAAGCCCACCTTGATTTACAGAACTTAAAGCAAAAGCTTCCAACTTTGGATCTTCCATCCTTTCTCTACAGTTGGCTTCCTCCTTCATCGTAAAATAAACATACTTAAAAACGGGTCGTAAAAGATAATCGATTAAAGAGAATCAAAAAAAGTTTTAGTTGTTTCATTCTTTAGGCATTTGCACGCTTACTAGATTTGTTTTACTTAAACGGGAAACGAGATTCGTACCAATCTCGTTTAGAACTTGGAAGATCTCATACTCGACTCTTGGGTCAGTAGAGAAGGTAGTCGATATCTTAATATGACTTTAAAGATTATAAGAAACTAAGTTGGAAAGAATCAACTTACGCGATTTACGTTTTAGTTCATTGAACGATTTATGAAATTTCTCGTTTATTACTTCTTTAATGAAAGGATAAGAGATAAGATCTCGACTGGTTTTTCATCACTCAAGGTCCTGTACTTGACTCTAGGGTCAGTAGGGAGATATTCGATAGATAAAACGGTTTAAACGATCGAAAGAAACTAAGTTGCGAACTAAACAACTTAGAAAACAAGAAACTGAATTTTCACTGCGCAGTCCAGTAACTCTGGAGGCTGTCCAGAACAGAGGATTTGGAAACAGGGGATGAGCTCTGTACCACTTGAAAGATTGGGATGTCTAGTTCGCGCTCCAATTTAAGGATCACAAATCCGATAAACGAGCTGGAAGTTATTACAGTTTCCGGCGAGGGTCGCAAAACTGCCGTGAAAACCCTAATTGCTTGATAGGTTCGACGTATAACGTCTTAGGTTCGTTCTAAGCTCTCGTATTCAATTTCTTTAGAAACTGGACCCTCAAGGCAGTCATCATGTACTTCCGTACGTGATGAAATCCTTCTCAAAACTCGCTCAAAAGCACGACGTTCTAAACGTCGGATTTCAACTAACAATTACTAAACCAACAAAAATTCAAAACGCGTTCTAGTTCTCGACTATAACTATAGCCCATATTATATCAACTCGAAAGCTTATGACGTCAACTAGAAAGTTGTTCTAAATTCCATCATAAACAATAATATCAAATTAGAATTCTCATCCGACTTCTCGATTATTAGTTACGACTAAAGGTTCGTCTCTTACGCGTTTTTCAAAGGTTGTCGGATTCCATTCAAATTTTACGACGTTAAACTACGTCTAACGTGAATCACTTTCATGCATGCAAACATATCATAACATCATTATAACTCAACTTATAAGGTGATCTTTGTCTCTTACGTTTCGTTAAATATTTTTAGAAAATTCTCAATTAAATTCTATAATCAACTAACATTATTTGCAACATAATTCAACCAACAATTCATCAATTAAATCAAACATGTGGAAACCCCTAATTACTCTATAATTTTCGGTTTTCATATAGATGTTAAGGGGGTGATTTTCTTCCCCAATTAACTACATTTATTTACTAATCAACCTCTTATATCATCAATTAATCAATTGCAATTCAATTTCCAACTAACATGCATCAAATCCCTAAATTTAACTCAAACCCTAATTGAAATTTCACAAACACATAGGGCTTTTGATTCCTTTTCATTCTAATCTCTAATTAAACCTCCATTAAACAAGAATCAATCATCAAATGAAGAAAATTAAAAATCCTACCCATGCCCTATAATTTTCGGTATTAACAAAAGAATTAGGGTTCTTATTTTTGTTCAATTTTAATCCCTAATTATCATATCTAATACATCTAATTTCATTACTCCAAGATCAAATTATCCATTCCAATACTCAAAAGTTTTGATCAAGAATGAAAAAGAAAAGAAAAGAAATCCAATTGGATAGAATTATAGAGAAGGGAATTACCTTAAGAATTAAAGAAAGATGTATGGAGTTTGAATGGAAGGATTGAGACTTGTGTTCTTCTTCAAGTTCTTGGAGTTGCCTTCAATGGTGGATGATGAAGTGAAGAAGATGATGAATGGGGAAGTGCAGCCGATTGTGAGAGAGAAGTGGGAGGAAATGGTTTGTTTTAATTGTTAAAAATACTTGATATGATGAAAGGTTGAAAGTGTGAAAAGTAGATAGATTAGGTGTCACTTAATTAGACATCATCAACATGCATGTCTTCCACTTAACAAAAAAAATCGGCTGCCATGTAGATTAGGAGGGATACGTGTTTTTTCGGCGCGATCCGACGTTACGGAAAACGTTCGACGAAAAACGTTGCTCGGCACAAAATCATCGCGATTCGATTTGACCTAAAATTCTAACGTACAAAACTTAATTGGAAAATAAATTTATAAAAATTATTTTGACAAAAATTCGGGACAACACAGTCCGAGTTTCGTCCGGAAAAACATAAAAACGAACTTTCTCGGGCGTGTTCATATCGCGATTTCGTGAATGTAAAAATCAGACGGTTTTCCGTTCTGAGTTTACGAACTAAAAACTTTTCGTACGTGCTAACCCTAAATACAGTAGTCATCTAGCTGACTTCTGTAATTTATTTTCAGAAACGGATTCGACCGTTAGTCTTAGAATTCAAAAAAATGTAAACTTAGGCGTGCAAAGCCATTTATTTGATTAACTTTAAATTTTAAGAACATAAGGAATTTACTGGGCATTACATCCTACCCCCCTTACGAAAAATTTCGTCCCGAAATTTGCATACCTTCTGCAAAAAGATGAGGATACCACTCCTTCATCTTCTCCTCAAATTCCCACGTGGCTTCTTCTTGCTCGTGGTGGTTCCATAGCACTTTAACTATTGGTATCGATTTGGTTCTTAATTCTTGAACTTTTCTATCCAAAATCGATATCGGCTTTTCTTCATAACTTAGGTCAGATTCAAGAACTACGTCTTGCTGACTAATAACGTGCTTAGGATCATAAACATATTTTCTCAACTGAGAAACGTGAAAAACGTTATGAACGCTTCCTAGGCTTGGCGGTAAGGCCAATTTATACGCGACTGAGTCTTAACTTACCCTTAACTCCGAACCTAAGGATTCCTTTGGTCGGGGATATCTTAAGAAAAACTTTATCTCCTATTTCAAACTCAAGGTTGGTTCGACGATCATCGGCATAAGACTTCTGTCGGCTCTGGGCCTCTTTCATTCTATCTCGAATCTGTCGAACTATCTCAATCATCTCATTGATTGCATCTGGGCCTAGGTTCTTTCTCTCGCCCACTTCGTCCCAATAAAGTGGCGATCTACATTTCTTCCTATACAAAGCCTCAAATGGCGCCATCCCTATCGTGGCCTGATAGCTGTTGTTGTAGGCGAATTCGACTAAGTGTAAAATTTCTTCCCAATTCGCGCCTCGGTCCAAAACCACTGTTCTTAACATATCGACCAAAATCTGAATCGTCCTCTCTGACTGCCCATCTGTCTGTGGGTGAAAAGCTGTACTGAAATTAAGCTCTGTTCCCAACTCTTTCTGCATCGTAATCCAAAATCTCGAGGTGAATTTAACATCTCTGTCTGATATTATGACCTTCGGTATTCCATGCAGACGTACAATCTCTCTGACATACAACTGAGCTAGTCTCTCTGATCCATATGTAGTCTTAATTGGTAAGAAGTGAGCTGACTTCGTAAGTCTATCTATTATCACCCAAATTGCTGTGTTTCCTCTTCTCGACTTAGGCAAGCCTGTGACAAAGTCCATAGCTATACCTTCCCATTTCCAATCTGGGACATCCAACGGTTGTAGTAATCCATACGGTCGTCGGTGTAAAGCCTTAACTTGCTGACATGCTAGACATCTTTCTACAAACGAGGCAACGTCTCGTTTCATTCCATTCCACCAAAAGTTTCTTCTCAAATCTTGGTATATTTTCGTACTTCCTAGGTTTGCTGTGTAAGGCGTATCGTGAGCCTCACTCAAAATCTCGTTCTTCACATCGCTGTCGTTGTCGGGAATACAAATTCTGCCTTTATAAAGTATTGCATTGTCTGGAGCCTCAGAATATCCTTCCGGCTTATCTGTCCTTATCCTTACTCGTAACTTTTCCATTGACTCGTCTTTTCTCTGAGCACTGATGATCATTTTTCTCAAATCTGGTGTAGCTTCTAATGCTGCTATTTGACTTGTTATCGTTGCTGGCGTGTCAAGCACTCTGATATCCATCTTCTCGAATTCTCGTATTAAGGTTTCTTCTTCTACAAAAAGGCATCCTAACTTCGTTGGAGCCTTGCGACTCAATGCGTCTGCTACCACATTAGCCTTTCCTAGATGGTAGTTAATTCCACAGTCATAATCTTTGACTAATTCGAGCCATCATCTTTGTCTCATGTTCAGTTCTTTTTGCTCGAAAAAGTACTTCAGGCTCTTGTGATCGGTGAATATTTCAACTCTTACACCATAGAGATGGTGTCTCCAAATCTTTAGCGCATGCACTACGGCTGCGAGTTCTAAATCGTGGGTTGGGTACTCAATTTCGTGAGGTCGAAGTTGTCGTGAAGCATAAGCTATCACTCGTCCGTCTTGCATCAAGACACAACCTAATCCATTTTTCGATGTGTCAGTGTAAACCACATATTCCTTGTTTGTGTCTGGAAGTGCTAGTACTGGCGCTGTAGTTAACTTTTCCTTAAGAGTTTGGAAACTCTTTTCGCACTCATCCGTCCACTTAAACTTGGTATCCTTCCTGAGTAGCTGCGTCATTGGGCGAGCGATTGTAGAAAATCCCTCGATAAACCTTCTGTAATAACCAGCTAATCCCAAGAAACTTCTGATCTCATTCTGACTTGTTGGTGCCTTCCAGTTGTGCACTGCTTCTACTTTGGCTGGATCCACCTTGATTCCTTCTGTCGATACTATGTGTCCAAGGAACATTACTTCCTTCAGCCAAAATTTGCATTTACTGAATTTGGCGTAGAGTTTCTCAGCTCTTAGTGTTTCCAACACTATTCGCAGATGTTCCTCGTGCTCTGCTTCATTCTTAGAGTAAATGAGGATGTCATCGATGAATACTAAAACAAATTCATCCAAGTAGGGGTGGAAAACTCTGTTCATAAGGTCCATGAATACGGCTGGAGCATTGGTTAAACCAAATGGCATTACTAGAAATTCGTAATGGCCATATCGGGTTCTAAAAGCGGTCTTAGGTACATCTTCAGGTTTGATCTTGAGCTAATGATACCCTGACCTCAAATCTATTTTGGAGAAGACTCCTGCACCCTTAAGCTGATCGAACAGATCCTCGATCCTTGGCAAATGATATTTGTTCTTGAGAGTGATCTTGTTCAGTTCTCGGTAATCGATGCACATTCTCATCGATCCGTCCTTTTTTCTAACGAAAAGCACGGGTGCTCCCCGAGGTGAAACGCTTGGCCTGATAAAACCAAGGTCTAGTAATTCCTGTAACTGGATTTTGAGCTCTTCCAGTTCCTTCGGTGCCATTCTGTAAGGGGCTTTAGACTTAGGAGCTGCTCCTGGTTCTAAATCGATCGTGAAGTCCACATGACGATCTGGTGGCAATCCCGGTAGCACTTCCGGAAAAACATCTTCATATTCGTTCACGACTTTTACGTCTTGAATGGTCTTCTCGGTTCTTGGTTCTCCAACTAGGTACACAAGATAGGCTGTGGTACCTTTCTTCTTCATGAGTTTCGTGGCTTGAAGGGCTGATATGATTGGTACGCCTCTACCCATTGAAATTCCGTAGAATTCGGTCGGTTTTTTACCCGGCGGCTGAAAAGAAATTTTTCTCTCGTTGCAGAGAATCGTGGCGTAATTCTCTGACAACCAATCCATTCCTAGGATTATATCTACGTCCCACATTATCATAACATTTAGGTTGTTCGCTATAACCTTATGAGTTCCGATTTCTAGTTCTAGGTTAGAGCAAACATGCGTGGAAGTAGTGATCTCTCATGAAGGTGTGGCTACTCTCATAGATTGTGCAACTCTTACAGGTTTGATGTCTAAGTTATCGGCACACGAGCCAACAATGAAAGAATGCGATGCGCCAGTATCAAACAGTATCTTAATGGGGATGTTGTGGAGTTTTCCCATACCTGCTAGATTGCCTTTTCCTTTGCGCTGACCGCCCTATTTGATAGCGCATGCCCTCGCATTCTGTTGCTGCTGTGCATGCTGCTGAAACTGCTGCTGATTCATAGGCGGCTGCTGCGGTTGTGCTTGAATGGCTCGGAGGGGTACTGCTTGAAGCGGTTTAGGGCAGCCCTTTTTCATGTGCCCCTTCTGTCCACAGTTGAAACAGTTGGGGGTACCTATTTGGCAGACTCCAGGATGGGCTTGGTTGCACTTTGGGCAGACAGGGATGGTAACTCTCCCTGGGTTATTCGCTCCCTGGTTAAAATTCCTCTATTGCCCTTGCGACTGGTTCAGCTGATTATTGCCCTTCCACAGCGAGTTCTGCTTGTTCCCCTGAATGAACAACCCCGATTGGTTGTTTCCCTGCCACGGCCTCTTGCCATTGTTGTTGGCAGGCTGCTGATAGCCCCTTTTTTGTCCTCCCTGGTTGTTGTAACCCTGACTGTATCCTCCGCTACCTCCTCCGTTCCATTTTCTCTTCCCCTGGTAGTTGCTACTGTTGTTGTTGTTGTAGCCTCGATTCTGACTCTGTGGCGGAGTTGGTACAATCTTTTTCTCATCAGGCACGACGGCCTCCATTTCCAGTGCTCTTCCCAGTATGTCTGAATAACCTAGTCCTCCATGACTAGCCAAAGCGATTCCTAATTCATGACGTAAACCTCCTTGAAATTTCCTTGATAGCTTCTCCTCAGCGTCGACCAATGTCGGCGCATACCTCATCAACTCGCAGAACTTGACGTCATATTCCGTCACAGTCAGCTTTCCCTGCTTTAGATTATAAAATTCGGCCTCTTTCTGTGCCCTATACGTCTTGGGGACATACTTGTCAAAGAAAATCTCCTTAAACTCTTCCCACGAAAAACGAGCCAGATGCTCAGCAGGTATCACCTTCTGTCTTGCCTTCCACCAGTAATCTGCCGATCCCGTCAGTTGGAATGCGACACACAACATTCTCTCCTCATCAGTGCATCTGAGGAGCTTGAAAATTTTCTCAGTCGACCTCACCCATAGCTCAGCATCGCTAGGGTTACCAGTTCCATTAAACAGTGGAGGGTTCCTTTTGAGGAAAAGATCCTTAATATCTCTACGGGGCGGTGGTGGAGGTGGTGGTGATGGTGACGGGGGTGGAGATGGGGATGGAGTGATATTTCGCTCATATTCCTGTTCTTGGTTATTTTCTGGCTGATGTCTACCACGTCCTCTCGGCCTTCCAGGTCTTCGACCTCTCCTGTTGTTAACATTTCTCGGCGGCATTTTCTTTAGTCTAGAGAAAAATTGAAAATTTTCATTAGTTTCCTTCTGTTAATTACACTTAGCACTTACTAGCTCGTTCTCAACTTAATCAAATTCATGGAACAACATATCGAACATAGCTTCGATATCATTTCATTAATCTTTTAACTTTCAGGTTAACTCATTTCCTCGTTACACGAGTTCATTTAACATTCTGATTTTAATTACTCAATTCATAAGAGATCTTTCTTGATTAAAAACCCTCTTCACGGGTCATGTATATATATATACATCCAAAAAGAATATTACTTTTGCCTCCAACGAGGACTTATACAAAAAGGGTTAGACTACTATTAGTCTAAACTAGGCTGACTGCCTACTATTTACCGGGTGCACTACAAGGTGCACTCCGCATCTACTAAAGTACTAGAACGGAAACGATTCATAAAATTTCGTATCCGCTAGAGTACTACAAAAATTAACTAGTTACTGATCCGACTCTATACAGGACAAAGAGCTACTACTACTACTGATATTTACCCATGTTTATATACACTGCCTAACTAAACTGCAGTCGAGTCCAAAAACTACCCCGAAGTCTGCAAAATCCTAACAACCCTCCTCTGGGTCCTCCTCAGGGTCCTCCTCCGGATCCTCCTCCGGGTCCTCTTCCTCGGACTCTGAACCAAAAACCAGCTCGAGTGCCTCGTCCACCCTCAGAGTAGAACCGTCATAAAGTGTAAGCAGGGTGGGTGAGGGTGCCTCAGAAACGGTCTCCTCCAAGTCGGAAACTAAGTCGTCCTCGCTGACCTCTCTCGCACGCTTCTTCAGGGGAAGAAGGTGCTCGGAAACTGAACCTGAACCCGACTCGAACTCCTCCCTAGAACGGACCCTGGACGGTCCTGCCTCCATCTGCTCTCGGACTACTCCCCACCTCGCGCAGATCTCCTCGAGTGGCGTAAGTGGGGAGGGCAGCTCTAACATGGCAGCGAGCTCCGCATCGATCTCTCGGTGGTCTGGCCCCTCTCTATACAGTCTCGTCTCCAACGATCCCCTGATCCTAACACAAATGTCAGGCACAAACGGTGAAGACAACCCCAACAGCGCGGCTGTCTCAGCATCAACCTCTACAAATCCCGGGCCTGGGATCAACTCCTCAATCTGCTGTCCAACCGGTGGTGACTCTGGTGTAACTACCGTCTTCTCGTCCTTCTCTGGCTGCTCTAACTCAGCGTCAGACTCCTCCTCCAGTACACCGTCTGGTGGCAACTCTAACAAAGCTGAGTATTCTGGATCTAAGTCAAGCTCCTCAAGCTTCGTCTCGGCTGGAAAGTGACTGTAGGGGATGTGTGGCTCTAATGGAAGGGGAATCATAAACATGCTCTCAAAGAAACGCCTGTGCACACACAGGGCGAATCCGGCGTAGTTGCCGGTCGGCTCCGTGTCGTCGCTGAAAATCCCCAAGAAGTACCAAGCCGCACGGTGCACCCATCCGCGCCACTCATCCGGTAGGTGTACGATCAAATCTAATATCGCCTGACTCTCCCTGATCAGGTGTCTCACTGGGTAGTAGGCTGAAGAAAAGTTACTAACAATCTGTCCCACATCCTCCTCTCCATAGTCTACCTCGAACTCGTAGTACTCATCCTGCAACATATCAACTATGGTGCGCTCGCACGAGGCCAAAGGCTGGCTCTTCCGAGCCGTGACACGAATCACGAATCAGTAACACGAATCAGTAACAGGTAGGGAAAAAAATAACTTATCTTAACGAAAACATAAATTGCAAAATGAATATCCCTTATTCAATTGTAACATCAACACTTAAGTCAACCACTTATTAAAATTTCTAGCAATTCAAAGAATTGCACTCGACAACATATATATATTTATATACGTAAAATTAAAGATTTTATTTTCATTCTCTCATTTCACCATATTATTACTCATTTTAATTCTTCTATTTCTTTTATTTCTTAACTCATTAACTCTTGACGACTTTCACTTATTAAAACAAAGTATATTTACTTCGTTCATGTTACTTATTCAAAAGTAACATCCATTTTCAAGAGAATTTGTCGTTTACGACTCTTGATATTCGTACTAATTGTAGTCGTTGCTCAAGACGAAAATATGGAATTTAATTCCATAAAAAGAAATGGAATATATATAACTTAAGAATAATTTTCTGGAAACTAAGTTCCAGTTGCCGTCGCTAGGATCGGGCGATCGATGGGAAAGAAAGAAAAAAAAAATTAATCAAGCTTCGCGCTCGACTTCTAATAAACTCTACGATTTTTCTTTTTAAAGTTCAATCAAGCGAACTCTATTGAAACACGAAACGAGAAGAAAAAGAAATGACGTGTCGCGAACTGACGTCATTTACATTACTTACACGCAAGTAACGTTCACTTATTTCATTTGGTTTTGATTCCAATTTACTCGATTTTCATCGTTTCGTTCATATATTCTTAACTCGAAGCCGAAAGCTTCTCGAACGTCTAATTGCTCCCTTCATTTACTAATACGATTTATTGCATCATTTTTATTTATTTTATTTATTTTTCCTCGCAGGAAATTCTTAGAAGACGAGTTCGACTTTGCCGAGTCTTTATTCATGTCACTAAGCGCACGTGACATTCATCAGAGGAAGTCCTTCCCGCGTTAGGGATCTCCTTTCGAAATCATTTCAAAACAACGTTTCTTAAAAACGTCTAAGTTCTCATTGAACCGGGAAAATTCCTTAAAATCTGACTATATTCTCGTATCCGCATAATTTTTCATAAAAAAGGGAAATCATTGCGCAAATATTTTCACATAAGATAGTACTTGTACTATCGCATAATCATGTAAGTATAAAAATTTTACTTCTGTAAAATTCTCATTTTTTTTTTAAAACACAACTCATTCTCGTTTTCAAATTTCACTGAATACTTGCTCAATAATTTCTTATTTAAAAGAAATCTCATTATAAAATTCTTTCAGTTTTCCTCGTTGAGTCGACGTAGCGGACGGTTGAGTTGACTTCTACGTTCTCAATCTTAGCATCATAGTCTAACTCATATCTCATACTTGGAAAGACGACTCTGATCCAGAGTATACACAAATACCATGTCTCATGACTTGAAAGAAGGCTCAATATAGAGTACCAACGAATACTCTATATTATTTCTCGAAGAAAGACTTGTATACGAATACCACTTTATGGTATTACTTAAAGGAATGACTCGTACTAGAAAGAATGACTCACACTAACTCATACTAGAAGATTGACTCAGAAGCAGAGAAGAAAACAAGCACTGCTCTGATACCACTCTGTCACAGCCCCAAATCCCGAGGGACGACAGAAGCCGAGGTGCGACTGGGGTTGGATTAAAGAAGCTGGGAAGAAGGGGGCTAATTGACTAAACATACATGGAAAAAGGCATCGTTAAAATATAAACAAGACTTGAATATAGAAGAAACTAAGTTCATAATTATAGACTTAACTACAGAGTTGTTCAAAAATACATCTCATAAGATATTCAGAGTTTTGCAGCGGAAGGGTTCTAACTAAGCATCCTATCCTTTAACTCAACACCAACCGTCGCCGCTCACCGTCGCTTCAACCTGCACATTTAGAAAATAATGCAGGGCTAAGTACAAACGTACTTAGTGGGCACGATGCCGAAATCATAATCATAAATATAGATAAATATGGCATTTCATAAGCGTAGCACATCGGAGTTTTATTGAAAGAATCCGTGTCTACTAAACATTTTCTGACTCTTTTCTCATAAATCACTCGCGCGAGCATTTTCTGACTAATGTTACGTTCAATCTTGACCAATTCTAATTCACCGTGGCTGGTACCCCTCAATAGGATATCACATACACCACAGGTTACAAAGTGCACTAACTCTGGAAAGCACTTAGCAGCTAACTCAGAGCCGATCGTTAGTTAATCTAGTTAGACTAACTCTAAATCTGGAAAATACGAATGTTGACTCAGATAGGTACAAGAGAACTCACATAAAACATAAAACAGTTCATGCCATAATATCACTTTGAAAACACAAATATCAAAGCGATAAAGAAAGATTTTCCGAGCATTGCTCGTTTTATTTTGTATATAAAAGCCCACCTTGATTTACAGAACTTAAAGCAAAAGCTTCCAACTTTGGATCTTCCATCCTTTCTCTACAGTTGGCTTCCTCCTTCATCGTAAAATAAACATACTTAAAAACGGGTCGTAAAAGATAATCGATTAAAGAGAATCAAAAAAAGTTTTAGTTGTTTCATTCTTTAGGCATTTGCACGCTTACTAGATTTGTTTTACTTAAACGGGAAACGAGATTCGTACCAATCTCGTTTAGAACTCGGAAGATCTCATACTCGACTCTCGGGTCAGTAGAGAAGGTAGTCGATATCTTAATATGACTTTAAAGATTATAAGAAACTAAGTTGGAAAGAATCAACTTAGGCGATTTACGTTTTAGTTCATTGAACGATTTATGAAATTTTTCGTTTATTACTTCTTTAATGAAAGGATAAGAGATAAGATCTCGACTGGTTTTTCATCACTCAAGGTCCTGTACTTGACTCTAGGGTCAGTAGGGAGATATTCGATAGATAAAACGGTTTAAACGATCGAAAGAAACTAAGTTGCGAACTAAACAACTTAGAAAACAAGAAACTGAATTTTCACTGCGCAGTCCAGTAACTCTGGAGGCTGTCCAGAATAGAGGATTTGGAAACAGGGGATGAGCTCTGTACCACTTGAAAGATTGGGATGTCTAGTTCGCGCTCCAATTTAATCACAAATCGGATAAACGAGCTGGAAGTTATTACAGTTTCCGGCGAGGGTCGCAAAACTGCCGTGAAAACCCTAATTGCTTGATAGGTTCGACGTATAACGTCTTAGGTTCGTTCTAAGCTCTCGTATTCAATTTCTTTAGAAACTGGACCCTCAAGGCAGTCATCATGTACTTCTGTACGTGATGAAATCCTTCTCAAAACTCGCTCAAAAGCACGACGTTCTAAACGTCGGATTTCAACTAACAATTACTAAACCAACAAAAATTCAAAACGCGTTCTAGTTCTCGACTATAACTATAGCCCATATTATATCAACTCGAAAGCTTATGACGTCAACTAGAAAGTTGTTCTAAATTCCATCATAAACAATAATATCAAATTAGAATTCTCATCCGACTTCTCGATTATTAGTTACGACTAAAGGTTCGTCTCTTACGCGTTTTTCAAAAGTTGTCGGATTCCATTCAAATTTTACGACGTTAAACTACGTCTAACGTGAATCACTTTCATGCATGCAAACATATCATAACATCATTATAACTCAACTTATAAGGTGATCTTTGTCTCTTACGTTTCGTTAAATATTTTTAGAAAATTCTCAATTAAATTCTATAATCAACTAACATTATTTGCAACATAATTCAACCAACAATTCATCAATTAAATCAAACATGTGGAAACCCCTAATTACTCTATAATTTTCGGTTTTCATATAGATGTTAAGGGGGTGATTTTCTTCCCCAATTAACTACATTTATTTACTAATCAACCTCTTATATCATCAATTAATCAATTGCAATTCAATTTCCAACTAACATGCATCAAATCCCTAAATTTAACTCAAACCCTAATTGAAATTTCACAAACACATAGGGCTTTTGATTCCTTTTCATTCTAATCTCTAATTAAACCTCCATTAAACAAGAATCAATCATCAAATGAAGAAAATTAAAAATCCTACCCATGCCCTATAATTTTCGGTATTAACAAAAGAATTAGGGTTCTTATTTTTGTTCAATTTTAATCCCTAATTATCATATCTAATACATCTAATTTCATTACTCCAAGATCAAATTATCCATTCCAATACTCAAAAGTTTCGATCAAGAATGAAAAAGAAAAGAAAAGAAATCCAATTGGATAGAATTATAGAGAAGGGAATTACCTTAAGAATTAAAGAAAGATGTATGGAGTTTGAATGGAAGGATTGAGACTTGTGTTCTTCTTCAAGTTCTTGGAGTTGCCTTCAATGGTGGATGATGAAGTGAAGAAGATGATGAATGGGGAAGTGCAGCCGATTGTGAGAGAGAAGTGGGAGGAAATGGTTTGTTTTAATTGTTAAAAATACTTGATATGATGAAATGTTGAAAGTGTGAAAAGTAGATAGAATAGGTGTCACTTAATTAGACATCATCAACATGCATGTCTTCCGCTTAACAAAAAAAATCGGCTGCCATGTAGATTAGGAGGGATACGTGTTTTTCCGGCGCGATCCGACGTTACGGAAAACGTTCGACGAAAAACGTTGCTCGGCACAAAATTGTCGCGACACAGTCCGAGTTTCGTCCGGAAAAACATAAAAACGAACATTCTCGGGCGTGTTCGTATCGCGATTTCGTGAATGTAAAAATCAGACGGTTTTCCGTTCTGAGTTTACGAACTAAAAACTTTTCGTACGCGTTAACCCTAAATACAGTAGTCATCTAGCTGACTTCTATAATTTATTTTCAGAAACGGATTCGACCGTTTGTCTTAGAATTCAAAAAAATGTAAACTTAGGCGTGCAAAGCCATTTATTTGATTAACTTTAAATTTTAAGAACGTAAGGAATTTACGGGGCATTACAGATCAGTTATTGGATAGGTATAGAGATTATGAGGCAAACTCGAGACATGACGTAGGACAGAGGATTAGTTACTTTTCGTTAGTTTATCATCCAATCCGACGTTCTATTACAGAGGGTCAGGCTACACTTGACTTGGTTAGACGACTACCAGAGGAATGGCGTGGTTGGGCACACGATACGGCATGGTACTATCTTGGGATGTTTGGTGACGATACAGAGCCGACAGGGGATTATAAGGGATTTGCTTTAGAGATACACAGGCGTTTCTTTCAGAGCAGACACATAGCAGCATATCCTGTTCAGGCGCATCGTCCCTACACTCACTTCCCGGCAGATTCAGGGTCAGAGCATGACGAGATAGGTCTAGAGATGATTGCACAGTTGGAAATCCCTTCAGTGATGGTACCCAGTGAGGGCACAGGGGAGTTAGTTGCAGAGACAGTTGATGGATTAGGGTTACCTGCTCCTATCCTACCCGAGCCTTCTGCGAGAGTTCAGGGACCATTCGAGACAGGATCAGAGTACTTAGACACGGACGCAAAGCTTACCGCCCTGTTACAGTTACCATCCTCATACAGACCCCTTGATGAGATTTGCACGGAGTTGGCCAGGGTTCGGGCTGAGTTTGAGGCAGGACCATCAAGGGTCCGTTCCAGGCAGGAGTACGAGACGTGTTCCCTTCCTGACCACCTGCTGCCTCCGAAGAAGCGGGCGTTAGTGACCTGCTGGGACTACCTGGTTTTGGATACCGAGACGACAGTTTCAGATGTGCCTGTACCGCCACTACTTACACTTACAGACGACACTACTTTGAGGGTTGACGAGGCACTCCAGTTCGCTTTCGGTTCAGAGTCAGAGGATGAGGATCCGGACGAGGACCCGGACAAGGACCCCGAGGAGGATTAGGCCATAGAGGGCAGTGGTGACTTGACCGCAGTTTGTTGAGCAAGGCGTCAGGGACGCATAGTAGTATAGTAGCCTTTTGTTATGTACATAGTCGGATCAGTAACTAGATAGTTTTGTAGTACTCCAACGGATACGAAATTTTATGAATCATTTCTGTTCTAGTACTTCCAGTAGTACAGTAATGCAATATGTTAGTGCATCCTGTACACGTAGGCAGTTAGCCTAGCTTAGACTCGTTGTAGTCTAGTTTTGTATAAGTCCTTGTTAAAGGCAAAACTAACATATTCTTTTGATGTATATATAATATACATGACCCATGAGAGGGTTTTAGTCACAAAAAGTTTCTTATGAATCGTATAACTGAACCAGAATGCCAAATGAACTCGTGTAACTAGTGTTTAATTTAACCTTGGAGGTTAAAAGTTGAAAGAAATAGAGTCGAAGTTAATTTGTTATTCTCGTTTATGTGGAAGTATTAAGTGGGAAAAGAAAAGGGTTAGTGAGAAAATGAAGGCTTAAAAGCAAGTACTAATGAAAAAAAAATTTGTATCTTATAGTTTTAAAAATGTCGTTGAGAGCTGTTAATGATCGAAGAGGACCTGATAGTCCTAGAGAGTCTGATAGAGGTCAAGAACAATGTATAAGCGAGGAAAGGCAAAAACACCCAGCAACCTTTTCATTTCCCCTATCTCCGCAACGTCATAGCATTGAGGATTTATTCTTCGGAAGAAAACCACCATATTTCGATGGATCTGGTAATCCGAGTAAGGCCGAGCAATGGATACGTTCTATGGAGAGAATCTTTGAGCCGATTAGACTTAGTGATGAGGAGCGTCTAGCATGTGCTGGGTATCAGCTAACTGGACCAGCTAAATATTGGTGGAAGACTAGACAGAGAATTATGCCGGTAGAGCAAGCGGCTCTAACCACTTGGAATGATTTTAAGGAGGCATATTATGAAAAGTATGTATCCGATCAAGTCGAAACTGAGAAGGAAATAGCCAGGAAGCTTCAGGGAGAACTTAAGTATGAACTGGGAAAAGCAGTAGCCAGACAGGAGGGACTGAGTTATGCAGAACTACTAGGACGAGTCCGTGAAATAGAGGCATTAGTGCCTAATAAAGGAAAGATGATAATGCCCACACCAGCACCAAATCAGACTTCAACCCAAAACCCTTCCAACAATAATATTATCCATAAGGGAAAGAGGAAATGGGAAGGGAGTAGCAGTGATTGTAACCAGCACTACAACAAGCAAGGAAAATAGAATAGGACTCGGCATAGTTTCCAGCAGCCAGGAAAAGGAAGCAACTATGGAAAGAAATCGTGGCAAAGAAAAAAATCACAGGGAAATAAACAATCAAGTCAAGGCAAGAGAAACCATCTACTAGGACAGCTGCAAGGGCAGCCAAGGAACGGTAACCAAGGAAAAATCACTAATCCAGATTACCCTAAGTGTAATAAGGAACACCTCTGTGTTTGTTTAGCAAAAACTGGTGTTTGCTTCAACTATGGACGTAAGGGGCACGTTAAGAGGGATTGTCCCGAGCCGTGGCAAGCAGTAGAACAGAAACGAGAAATTTCTACTTGTTCTAGATGTGATAAGAAGCATGAGGGTGTGTGTCTAGCAAACACGGATAAATATTTTAATTGTGGGCAGACGGGGCATATAAGGGGGAGTTCTCCAACGCTGCTTCGGACTGCAAAACCAAATCAGTACGGCCAGCTTCAACCATCAAATACAACTCAAGTCCAGTAACAACCACAACTGATACAATCACAACAGAATGCAAGCGCATGCATGATTAGGCAGGAGAGGCATAATGAAGAAAAGGGAGATCTGGCAGGTATTGGACGAACCTTATAAGTTACCATGTCATAATTGTTGACCCGTACTAGAACTTTATACCAGTTTTCTAGTACCTATTGACCCTATAGGGCTAAGACTAGAACGCACTAATTGTGAAATAGGAACAATTACGCTTTAGGGAGTGATGATAATCTCAGAGAATTATTCCCTTAGTTTCGTTGAGCATAGAATTTAGTTTAGGGTCTTTCTGTTAGAACATAGCAACTGATTGGGAAGTAATAAAATATACGATATATATATATATATATATATATATATATATATATATATATATAATTTCAGAAATGGACTAGTTGTTTGAGAATTACCACGATTCTCGACAACGAGAGAAAAATCTCTTTCAAAACCTCGAGTAGAGAACCTACAGAATTATGTGAAATATCGATGGACAGGAGGATATCAAAAAAATATCCGCCCTACAAGCCAAGATGTTGATGAAGAAGAAGGATATGATCGTTTATCTCGTGTACCTAGTTGGAGATCTAGGAGCCAAGAAGATCATTCAAATGTGAGCATTGTGAGCGAATATGAAAATGACTTTTCAGAAATATTATCTGGTTTATCACCAGATTGTCGTGTAGGTTTCACGATCGACTTAGAACTACGAGCAGCTCCCAAATCAAAGGCCTTATATATATAATGGTATCGACGGAGTTAGAGGAGCTTAAGATCCAACTGCAACAGTTGTAGATGACGATTTCTTTAGACAAACGTTTTCACCATGGAAAACATTTTAGATGTTCATCATCGAAGAAAGATGATTCTGCGAGAATGTATATAGGCTGAAAAAGGTTAAATAAAGATAACACTTAAGGATAAGTATCCTTTTGTGAGAATAGAAGACCCCTTGATAAGCTTAAAAGAAACAAGTGCAAATGCGAGGATAGACTTAAGGACTAAGCATCACTAGTAACGGGATAAACTGGTGAGATACCCAAATTTATCTTTCAAGCCAGATATGGCCATTACGAATGCTTAGTTATGCCATTTGGTTGACAAACGCTCCCGTAGTATTCATGAACCTCGTGGATAGGATTTACACCTAGACTTAGAAAAAATTTGTTTTAGTATTCTTCAACGACAATTTCATATACGCTAAGAATGAGTAGGAACACGAAGAACATTTGCGAATAGTGCTAGAACGCCTAGAGTCGGGAGTTAGATGCCAAATTCAGTAAGAGCAAGCTCGAATGAAGAAATAATGTTTCTTGGATATATAGTGTCGACAGAAGATGTTAAGATAGATTCATGCCAAGGTAGAGGCAGTACTCAAATGAAAAATCGCTTGCCAGTCTGAATGAAATAAGAAGTTTCCTAGGTTGGACAGTTATAATAGAGGTTTCCATTAAGGAATTTTCTATGATTACTAAGACTTATGACACAACTACATAGAAGGAAATGGAGTACGTTCAAGGAAAAATTGATCATCACCCCAGATTTAGCCCTCCCAGAGACGACAAGGAATACGAGGTAGATACCAATGCTACGAAGAACGGGTTAAGATGAGTGATAATGCAAGATAAGAGAGGGATAACGTATACTTCACGACATATTAACCTCAGGAAATTGAGTATCCAACCCACGACTTAGAGCTTGCAGCCGTAGTACATGCAATGAAATTTGGACACACCATCTATATGGTGTAAGGGATGAGATCTTCACAGATCATAAAAATTTGGAGTGTGTATTCGAGCAAAGGAATTAACATAAGACAAAGGAGATGGCTCGAACTAGTAAAAATATTATGAATATGAAATTAAATTACCAACTAGGAAAGAAAAAACTAAGCGTAAGAATAGACACGCTGAGTCGTAAGACT